>JACXGJ010009082.1:0-25151 GCA_016801105.1 Esox niger
TATATATATATATATATATATATATATATATATATATATGTATATGTGTGTGTATATATATTTATGTGTATATGTATATGTATTTTCCTTTCTCTTTCCAGAAAATAATGTTTGACTGTCCGAGGACAAATTTGGGGTAAGGGGACTGTCTCTTTAACCTCAACAATATAGCCTTATTGCCTTAACCTAACCAACCCTAGGACCTACCCTACAACCTAGCCTTATTGCCTTAACCTAACCAACCCTAGTACCTACCCTACAACCTAGCCTTATTGCCTTAACCTAACCAACCCTAGGACCTACCCTACAACCTAGCCTTATTGCCTTAACCTAACCAACCCTAGTACCTACCCTACAACCTAGCCTTATTGTCATAACCTAACCAACCCTAGGACCTACCCTACAACCTAGCCCACCCAAACCTAAATGTAACCCTACTTGACCTAAACTTTTTTTAGAAACCTAACCCCTAACACGGAAATCACAATTTCCCTAGTCGGGACCTACTAATAAAATGTGGTGACCAGTGTGTCCTGTTTTACCATCTTTATAGGGACTTTGTGTCCTCACATTGTACACAAACATGTATTCCAAAAATACATACATGCACTACGATGTTTAATTTAGGTGTCACATACTGTGAAACATATTTTCCATCCTAGTTTTGTGTTTAATGTCAAGACTGACAAGCATTGTGTGTGTGCTAGATTGTACATTCCATTACTAGTGAGGATGAGTGATCTTCGGTCCGGTTACCCTGATAAGACACCAAATAAACAATTTGTGCTATATTTGTATGCTGGAAAAATGTCCAGTACTAACCTCTCTACACTGGCTGCTTGTTTAGGCAAGGACTTATTTGAATGTTTTAGTGTTAACCTATATAGTATTACATGGACTTGCTCTTATCTTTCTGGATTGTTCCAGCCGTACATGCCTAGATGTACTCTATGGTCACAAAAAGCACGCCTCTTTACTGTACCTATAGTTTCTAAACAGCTGGAGGCAGCAGGGCTTTCTCCAACAGATTGTCATTATTGTGGAATGATCTGCCAAGTCACCTGCTTGTGCAGATTATCTGGATTCTGCCTAAAAACCAGACACAGCCCACCTGCATTTGTTGACCCGCTGATCTTCTGAACATGGAAACATTTTTATGTGACCCAAAAAGGTAATGTATTGTTATCTTCACCCCACCCGGTCAGAAGAGGACTGGCCACCCCTCAGTGTCTGGCTCCTCTGTAGGTTTCTTCCAGGTTTCTAACCCCACTAGGGAGTTTTTTCAAGCTACCGAGCCTCAGTTTGTTGTTAGTTGCTCTGTTTTTTTGTTCAGGTCACTCTCGGAATAAATTTTTTCATCTCACTGTGGCTAACCTGGTTAATCTCATCTCATCTTCATCCGCTTATCCGGTATTGGGTCGCTGCGGGCAGCAGCTCCAGCAGGGGACCCCAAACTTTCCCGTGCCACATTTGTCATTTCCTTCCGGCTCAGCTCTCTTTTCGTCACAACGGTGCGGTAAAGCGAGGGCAATACCGCCCCTGCTGCTCTGATTATCCGGCCAATCTCCCACACATTTTTCCCTCACTCGCGAACAAGACCCCGAGAACTCCTCTACTTGGGGTAATGCCTCATTCCCTACCCGGAGGAAGCACTCCATCGGTTTCATGCTGAGAACCATGGCCTCTGTATTAGATAACCTTTATTTTGGTTAAATAAAGGTTTATTAAAAAAATATCTGTATAGGCACTTTGTGCAAACTGCTGATGTTTGATTGATCAGAGTTTCTCTGAATCCTCACAAACAAAGGCACCACAAGGCAGTGTTATTCACCAATTGTTATTTTACAGAATTTTTATGTCTCATAATCTACTGCCATGTTTTGTTTTACTAAAAGCCTAATGAACAATATTCTCACTTTCTTTCACTCTTTTTTCTTCTGTAAATGTTCGCCTCTTTGATTTGCCTGGGGCTGGGAAGTCAACAGTCAATCTCTGGCACTGGGTGGGTGTGGCTAAGCTATGTCTAAGGTATGTAGAATAAACTGAATGAGATGGAATGAATGAACAATCTACCACTCCCTTCAGTAATCTTGTATAAATTCAAATTAGTTCACCTTCAGCCCTGATAACATTCACAGAGCGACACCTGGAGTGATGAGGTGTGTGTCTATATATTTGTATTTGTGTGTGTGCCAAGGTGTACTGTACCTGTGCCTACAAGCATGAATGACTGGGTGTGTATTAACTGTGTGCGTGTGTGTGTGTTTATGAAACATGGTTACATGACATGCAATATGTTCCTACAAGAGGATAGCGCCATAACTACTTAAAAAATGTTTTGTACACCACTTGCAGTAAATATTTGTTTTTAACCCATAGTGCAGGTTAGTAGGGATGTCTAATGTAGCAAAAGGGCCTGAACAAAAGCAATGTATCCCTTTTTGGAAGTACCCCGTATTGAAAACATTCTTAAGTCTGTGCAAGGCATAGCTCTGGAGAACTTATGTCAAACAATTACACATGTGCAAGATTTGCATACAGTTGCAGAGTGATTCATTTACACTGTATGGCCAAAAGTATCTGGACACCCTACTATCACACCTATATGAGCTTGTTGGACATCCCATTCCAAAACCATGGGCAATAATATGGAGTTACCACCCCCCCACATTGCAACTGTTATGTCCCAGTGGGAATTTGTGACCATTCACCCCAAAAAAGCTTTTGTGAGGTCAAGTGCTGATGTTGGATGAGAAGGCTGGGATCAGAATTCCCATTCCAAATGATCCTAATGGTGTTCAGTGGGTTTGAGGTCATGTCTCTGTGCAGGCCACTTGAGTTCCTCCACACAAACCTCGTGGAACTTTATGGACCTCGCTTTGTGCACATGGACACAGTCATGCTGGAACCGGAAAGGGCCTTACCAATACAGTTGGCACAAAGTTGGAATCACCCAATGGTCTAAAATGTCTTTGTATCTTGTAGAATTGCTTGGCATAGAACATGTTAATGTGTGGCTTGCATACAGCTGCTTGGCCATGGAAGCCCATTTCATGAAGCCCCTTATGCAGTTTCTGTGCTGATGTTGCTTCCTGAGGTAGTTTGGAACTCTGTGGTGAGTGATACAACAGATGATAGGTGATTTGTACTTGTTATGCGCTTCAGCACTTGACTGCCCTGCTCTGTGAGTTTGCGCGGTGTTCCACTTCGTGGCTAAGCTGTTGTTGCTCTACACTCTTCCATTTCCCAATTATAGCACTTACAGTTGACAAGGGCAGATCTAGTAGGGCTGGAATTTCCCTAACTGCCTTGTGGCAAAGGTGCCATCTGATGACAATGCCACGTTGAAAGTCACTGAGCTCTTCAGTACGACACATTATTCTGCCAATGTTTGTCTATGGAGATTTAATGCTTATGTAATGGATTTATTGCACCTGTGAGCAATGGGTGTGGCTGAAACACCTGAACTCAATAATTAGTAGGTGTCCAAATACTTTTGGCCATAGATTGTATATGAGAGAATTATTTTGGGTTCCAAATACTTTTAAAATATATGTAGTAATAAAAAAATCACACAGTAACATGTTACACATCTTTCCAAAAAGCTTGTTATTAGAAACTCCAGTTTTTATATGCATTTTCTTTACTTGAGAAATACCTCACCAAACATCTTAAACATAACAAACAAGATATTGTACATAAGACCACATAAGATGAAACAACATAAAACTATCTAGAGTCCGAAATGTTGTTGTATAACAGCCGACTTCAAGAATTAAGATCAAGATAATGAGCCTCTGAGACATTTCCATGATAATGGTCCCTTTACAAGGAAGTGATCTAACCATTTAACCAAGTTTCCTCTTGTAGCAAACTGACAGTAAATGTATTCACAAGAAAAACCTGCTTTATGAAAAAACATTGATAGCTTGTTCTCTGATTGGCTAGCCCCGAAAGGATTCCACCTCCATCTGTCTTTATAGTTCTTTCCCTATTGCTGGTCCGTCACTTTCTGGAGCCTCTCTACGTCTGTACTATATGGAATGAATTTTGAGGGGCCGACCTTTATAGGACACATTTCAGTTTTGGATATCGGGCATCAGCATTTGTTTAATTCCCTCTCTGACCCCTCTACAAGAGAACTGTGTGTTGGATGACCACAACAGCAGCTGAATTCAGTCATTACAGATGGTAACTCCATAAAACATCAGCCAATCCACTCTGATCTGTTTGACCTTCCACCTCGTTCCAGCTGTGGAGCATGTGCAAGGAAGGGGCAGCGCACTTATACATGACCCCTGATAAACTTTAGGGGGAATTGCCCTATGTTGCACTTGTATGGCACCCCACAAAAAATTAGGAAGAGGAACAAGGTTTCAAGTGACTTGGCAAATAGGAAATATGTGCCTGTCATACTAAGTTATATTCTCTCCCACTGCCACCTTTCTACCTCTTTTGCTATCCATCTCATTTGTGTATTTTCAGTAAGTGAGTTCTTGGTATTTATAGCAGTGTAGTTGAAAGGGTTCACAGAGTACAGTAGCATAAGCAAGGGGCTGGCTGGAATTCAGATAGTACTTGGTTACACTGACTCACAGTCTGGAACAGCCTTGGAGAGTCATTCTTGCCAACTGTTCTTTACAGTATTGCTTCAACTGAGTCATGTTCGAAGGCTTTCTAGCATTCACGGCGCTAGCGTTCTAGTCCCACCACAGCATTTATATAGCCTGAGCCACTCCGTAAACCTCCACTTCTTATTTTTGGGCTATTCTGTTGTAGTGTGTCATTTGCCTCCGGTGAAGGCCTTGTTTGTATAGTCTATTTCTGCCAGGTGACTTATGCACATCAACATCGATTGTAGCAAGAGAGGCCATTTAACGGTCTTCAGGAGGAGGTGGCAGGACACAGGCACAGAGGTGTTCCAAAAAATATATATTTTAATAAACTGACAAGGACTCAGACAGGAATGTCACACGAAACAATGACTGACAAGAAACACTATGGCAGGAGATCTTACAACGAGACATAATGGGGGGCAAACAAGACACAGGTGAAACTAATCAAATAACAGAAACAGAACCAAAAGACACAGAACACCTGTAGATCACTGATGTTACCCTGGGATTCTTAGAGACTTCTATAAGCATCTTTCTGTCAGCTCAAATCTGAATTCGGTGGGACGTCTTGTCCCATGTGGATTTTCAACTTTTTTGATGATCAACCAAAGTTGTTGTAAATGATATTGCCAGGAACTTAGATGATCAAATGAATTGTGTCACAATTGCTGTTGTAATGTTTAGTGACCTGTCAAAGCCCTTTGAAACAGTTGATCATAACTAACAGATATCATTAGCACTAATAGCGGATTAACGTTTGTGTGTTTCTGAGTCCTCTCTATATGATAGAACTCAGATTATCATAACCCAAGTGATCAAATCTGAAGTCACTGACGTACATAAAATTGTACCCCAGGGCAATGGGTCCTCTACTATTCATACTTTATATAAATGACATTGGTGAAACAAACCTTAGTCTATGTATAGTTTGACTTTTAAGTATTACAAAGGTAATGATCTTCAATCTTATATCAGTGTTGAATGTTAATGGAAAAAAAAGGCATTATCTGAGGCATATAGTTTAGATTTGATTAATCTTCAAATTACCATCATGATCATATCACAAATCGAACAAATTGAGCCAATATTTGGATATTTCACTTGAATGCAACAAAAAACTATTACTGAGAAAAATGTATTCCTTAGTAGAAATAGTCTTTTTTTTGTACAAAATAAATACAGTAGTTCACTTTTATGTCTGTCTTGGACTACGGTGAGACAGTCTATATACAAGATGCAGCTTCATCACTTAAACTGTTAGATGTTGTGTACCTCTGTGCCCTTCCAGGAAGTGGAATCCGCTGCAAAATAAGCTGAGACTTGAATGCTTTGTAACCATAAATACATTTTGTGCATTACTAGCGGTTTTACAAAATGAAAATGTTGTCTGCTTAGGATGAATGCTTTGTATTGTTGTATTGTTTGAATTACATGAACATTTTTAGGGAGTATATTATTTATTATATATTTTATGATTTATTGAACATTTGTGTCTTTTATTATGTATATTATTTATATGCATATCATTTTATGTACAGGCTGTTATTGTACAACCATGTTTTCTAAAAACTTGGGATGCTGTGTAAAATGTAAATTACACAGAATGCAATGATGTGCAAATCATTTAAACCATATATTCAATAGAAGATAGTACAAAGACAACATATACAATTTTGAAACTGAGATATTTTATTGTTTCTTGAAAAATATATGCCCACTTTGAATTTGATTTCCGCAACACATTTAAAAACAATTGAGACAGAGGCAACAAAAGACTAAAAAAGTAAACTCGGCAGAATATAAAACAACTAATTGGGCCCTTCTCTGGGCCCGAGCTTATTTAAGATGGACTGAGGCAAAGTGGATAACAGTCCTGTGGTCTGAAGAATCAAAATGTGAAATAATTTTTGGGAGACATGGACGCTGCATTCCCTGGACTAAAGAGGGGAGGGACCATCCGGCCTGTTATCAGCGCACAGTTCAAAAGCCAGCATCCGTGATGTATGGGGATGCATAAGTGCACATGGCATGGGTGACTGGCACATCTGTGAAGGCATCATTAATGCTGAACAATATATACAGGTTTTGGAGCAAAATATGCTGCCATTCAGAAGATGTCTTTTCCAGGGAAGCCCTTGCTTGTTTCAGCAAGACAATGCCAAACCACATTACAACATGTATTGCGACAATATGGTTCTGTAGTAAAATGTCTTGTTACTAATCTGCCATGCCTGCAGTCCAGACCTGTCACCCATTGAAAACATTTGGCACATTATGAAATGCAACTACAACAAAGGAAACCCTGAACTGTTGAGCAGCTGAAATCCTACATCAAGCAAGAATCGGAAAATACTTGACTACAGCACTTGGTCTCAGTTCCCAAATATAGAGTATTGTTAAAAGAAGAGCTGATGCAACACAGTGGTAAACATTATGTTGCTGGCATTAATGTTGCCGGTATCAGATTAAAAACGGGCTTATGTTTTTCAAAAAACAATACATTTCACAGTTTCAACATTTCATACTGTACGTTGTCCTTGTACTATTTTAAATTAAATAGTGTGATAAATGATTTGCACATCATTGCATTGTTTTTATTTGCATTTTAAGCAACATCCCAACTTTTTTGTTAACAGGGTTGTAAAAACAAAACAACTTGTTATTGATAATTTCCCTGATTGAATAAAGGAAAATTGGAAAACTTGGGAAGGTTTACTCCAGGTGAGCTGTGCCATTCCTGAAAGGTTGCAGGGGTTTTGAATTGCACAAGCAGAGAGAACTCACAGCAATAAGTTGAAGTAGTCCAGACGAGCAAAAACAAGTGCCAGGGTTAGTTCTTGGTTCATTTCCTGTTTGAGGTAAGGTAATACTCTACGAAAGTTGAGGAGTGACAACTTGCAGGAGCAAGTGCCTGGATGTTTGTAGAGATTTACACTAGAAATAACAGCTCAGCCTTGATGAAGTTGAATGTAGCTTGATGTGGTGGACTGACTAAGGAGTGAAGTCTGCCAGGCACCAAGTGATGTGTGTCTCGACCTGGGTGCCAGGGGTCACCCACATAGGAATGATCGAAAAGACCATAAATATATATATAACAAAGCCAAATTGTGTAGAAAGAATAGGAGAGGGCCCAGGGGTATGTTAAAGTTGACATGTGGTGGTTAGGTCTTAAGTCGAGTTGTTGGCTGAAAAACCTCCCTCCAAGGATCCAAGTGTTCTGGGCAAACAACCTTGTTGTCTGATAAGCAGAATGGTGTGGTGAGATGTGCCAATGTCTAAATATTTTACCCTAACTCTAACCTGCCCAATTCTGCAATATGTCAATGCCATAATCTCAAATTGAACATCAAGACATTTGTGGGGGGAAAGGGTTAATTTAATGTATAATATGAAAATTGTTAATTTAAAAACTGTTAATTAAATGTTATTCATATGTGTAAAATGTATTGATTTCTATTAACTCTCACTTGTTGCACAGTACTAATATATATAAAAATCGACTAAACTACTGTATTAGCTGATTTAGAGTAGAAAAATATTTTATTTGAATTTATTAAGTTTTTACCTCCATTGTGTTGATACTGAAGTTTATATAATGACAATCTTTTCTATAAGTTCTGCAAGTCCAATAGCTTAGCAAAATATTTTTTTGATACAAACAACTGTAGGAATTTAATTACAAAATAGTTCAATAGGAGCAGCTGAATTTTATAGTTCTGGTAGGTCTATCTACTGATGAAACAATAGATTTTCAAGAGTTAAAGAATGATCTGTGATTTCTACTACTGTAACAGGCAACATCATGGTATTGAAATCCAATACTGCTCTTCAATTATTTCTGCTATTAACAGTAAAATAGAGATAATTCTGAAAACATTTTAAAGGCTTATTTCAATATTTTTTTATTAATAAATTAGCATGTACTACCTACCAATTATAAGCTGCTTAAGATAGAAACATTAACTCTACTTTGACATGCTAGGACTATACTATTAATCAAACAAACAATCAATCAATATTTTCATCAACATGTTTACATTCAGCTACAACCCAAAATATTGTTTAAATATTTCATTCATACAGTATGCTTTGTTACATGACACCTCAATTACCATTTTCAATTAACACTGTCATATCAGGATCGTCAGGATATCAAAGATTCTGTATTGTAATTTGAGAAACTTTTACACAGCAAAAAAAATATCTTTACACAAATGGAAGGATTTACTCCTTTATGAAATGCATTTTTATTAGGTTAATACATTATTTGTACATTTTCCAGAAGAAAAAGGAGTATAAATCTTTATCATATATGGAAGATCAAACTGAATGTATAATTAGTATTTATTGCTGTATTGGGTTCCTATAAGGCTCTTGTTTGAACTTGTTTTTTGCTTTATTCTGCTTTGATTAAAATAGGTGGGGCTGTACTATAAAACATGGAATTCCTGCAAACATTTACCAGGCAGGGAGAGTCAAGTCATATAAACCCCTGGCCTCCCCTCCACTCTCCTACATGGCCAAGACTGCCAAATATCAGCACTACCACCCTGTACCGATATCCCAGGCCGTTCTACTTTGCTATGAGTGGCTGATACTTAAGAAGCTTTTCTCCATGTAGCAATCAAAATTTCCAAAATTAGCACCTCCCACTGGCCTCAAACCAACAACAAAAATATCTTGCTTAACAAGCATGCTAGTAAAAACACACACCAATACACATCAATGCTACTCATACCATAATTTGCACAGAGCCAACACATACCAAAGGTAATACTCTATTTATACACATACCAATCCACCTCTACTGTACACCCACAATACTTCATATAGAGCACACGCTCACCAAAACTAGTACTATATGTAGACACACACACACAGGCAATGGTCCAAATCAGTAGGCTGAAGTTTTACAGGGTCAGAGGGCAGAACTGCTTGCTTAAAGCAGGGTGTCTCCAGAAAGGCCTGGATCACATTTACATAATTTAGCTGGAGAGCATTGTCCAGGACACAGACACAAACAGACAACCAATGTCTGGGACACCGACACACTCACACAACATGCGGGTATGAAATAGAGAGTGGCTGAGAACGAGAACATTTGATATTAGCGCTATTTTGCTGGCCTTGTTAGCTTAACACCTTAATGATACAAGCAACCAGCTCTGACACTGTGAGGCACCCTATAATTATGACTGAACGTGTCCTCATTGACTTATTCAGCCAAGTTTCCAGTGAAACGTGACTGGATGCATGCCTTGCTCTGTGGAGATCCTCCTGGAATATGGGTCATCTCATTCAGCGGCTGTTTCAATGTAATTGACAATGAATCACTCTCCCCTACTTTGGTTGCTTTTGATGCCAAAGCAAAGGCATGTAAAGGACAAGTAGAAACATGTGCTAATTGGTGACACGTAGGCGATCGATGGATGAAGGATAAAAGCTTCTATCCGTCTCTGTCTCTCATTCACACACAACATACGTGCAAACACACAGGCACGCACTCAGGACAATAAGGGCACGTCGTCTCTTTAAAAAGAGGGCATGAATACACTTCATGAAGGAGATAATACCCACCCCTCTCTCTATGTGCTAGCAGCTCTTTGGACACTTTCTTTTTCGAAATATAAAAGTTTAAAAGAAGACTGAAACTTTTGTCTCCGTCCATACACATCCAAATATGAAAGTTGCCAACTACTCCTTGTTTGTACATGTCCTTCCCCTGGCCTACTATATAAACAGATACTGTTTTGTATTTTGGAAATAAGGCGTGGGATTGTGGTATATGGCCAACAGACCATGGCTAAGAGCAAATGGCAGAGTGCCTGTATACAGCTCTTAGCCATGGTATACTGGCATTATTCCATAAACAAGATGGCTCATAAACCAATGCAACTAGAAAAGTAGAAGCTGTGATATACAGTTTCATACCCTGTACCATGGCTTTCAGCCAATCAGCATTCAGAATTCAAATCACCCATTATATATTATTGTACATGTTTGGTTGACGAGCAACATACTTGCTAACACACAAGTCGAACAAAATGTGGACAATGAACTTCTCCTTTCGCTCTACTTTATGCTCACCTCCTACTGTAATCACTTCCATATCATAGAGACCCCCATTTCCCTGCACCAGGAGAGTGATCAATTATCATAGTTAAGAAGTCTGACCCAGAGACCCTGAGAAGAATATACTTGCCCAACCTAGTGACATCCATATATCATCGTCGAATTACTGTGGTCCTGTGAGAGAGGGAAAAATAAAAATGGAGTAAGAGAAAGAAAACCGCAGCGGAACAAAAAGAGAGATAGAGTTCATTACTGTGTAATATTTCCAGCGGAAGTTCAGCAGAACATGTATTACTGCTAAGGGATGAAAACTCCACAGAGGTTTGACATTTAAAAAAGTTGGACGTCATCCCCTCCTTAGTCACTCTGCTTCCTGAGTCCACTCATCAGACTACAGGGAAACACTTTCTTCCTGTTAACCTCTGTCTCCTGATGACTGGCCACCAGACAACCTACCCACTCAAACCCATCATCTCATCCTTTCTCCCCCGATTCTTCACTTCTTTAAGAAGCTGTCCCATGACCGCTGTCTTTGTCCGTTATGACTTCAAAGTGGCCGGTCATTCCTCTCTTCAAAGAGCTAACCTCCAACCACGGTGGCGTTTCTTGGTATCGCTTCTTCCTGTTCTTCCAAAACTCTTGAGCGTGCTCTCCCGGATCAACCCTGTCGTTATGTCTATCAGGAAGTACTCCTTGACCCTAACCAGTCAGTTCTCAAAAGCGTCTCACTTGATTGTGATGGCTCTCTGGGTCAGGGAGCTCTGACTGTCTTCTCTGTTCTAATCTGCTGCTGTTGACAGCGGCCCGCCACATCCACTCCTCAACCCTCTCAGTTTTGGGCATCTGTGGGCTCTGTACACTCCTGGAGAATGTCCCACCGGGTAAGTCACTCCACCCAGGTGACATAGACAGGATCAGTGTCTGACCCACACGGTCTCCCTATTGGTGTCTCCCAAGGCTTCGTCCAAGGCCCTGTCTTCTCCTACACGCCAGGTCAGTCGGTCTGTCCGGTTATGCCCTCACATGGTCTCTCCAGTCGGAATTACGAGTATGAATTTCTCATTCCCGAATTCTGACACCAAGGAGGTTACGTGTCGCTGCCTGACAGGCAGATATCTCAACTGGGATGTCGTCACACAACATCAAGTTCAACCTCGACAGAACAGTGTTGTTCTTTCTCTTTGGAAGTCCTGCACAGTCCAAAATCTCCCCATCCATGGTACAGCATGTCCCTCACACAGTCCGAATCACCTTCTAACGAACCAGGTCAACAAGCTGTCCCTCTGGTATAATCATTCCTCACACATTGAGGAGGCCAAGGTCTAAACCAAGCACTCATCATATAAAGTCTGACCTGCTGAAATTTTCTGTTGGCCTTTATGTGAGCCTCACTGATTGTTCCATCCATACCTAATCAAATTGTCAAGAGAGAGATCACCCTGTCTCTTTAAATTGTCCCATGTCACCCTACTCCTCTGTACACTCCACTGGCTTCCCAAGCCCTCCCTTCTGCCTCGTCTGGTCTCCTCGCCATCCTACCCCTACAGGAGGTCAACTCCTGTTCAGCCCAGTTAAAGCTCCTCTCTGTCCTGGTACCTAATAGTGGATCGAGTTACCTCCTCATACTAAGTAGATAGACCGGATGACAGACAAGAACATGGAATGTTTGAATCCATCACGAGGGAAACTCAATAACTACAATAGCCCTGACATTTCATTTTTAATTGAGTTCTACCAAACCACCACTCGTTGTTCGACTGTCGACAAAGCAAACTTGGTTTCATTAATCTCAGCCAACCTGAAAACCTTTGTTAAAATGTGAAAATAAGTAACTGGTGAGTGACCTTATCCTTGTTAATCTTCCCAGAAAAAAACATCACACTTTTTCCAGTGCATTTTGAGGATAACCGGACAATAACATTGCTTTTTCTCTAACACCGAACATTTCAATTTCATCTCAGTTGGGATAAAGACCAATGTGTTGTATCACACTTATTATAACAACGATAATATTCAATACAGTTGACGTTTGAATATAATGACTAACAAAATGAATGATTTGCTATCTTAACATGGAGTCTTACATTATTGTTGTTATTGTTATTAATAATATATCTGAAACCTGATTATTCACATCACATCTGTTAGATTTGTACTTGTGTGTGTGGTGTGAGTCTTATCAGGAAGTGTGTGCGTGTCTTGTCGACGTGTGCGCTGTGGTAAAAAGTTCTGACTCCTCTTTGTGTGAAGCGTCAGTTTGTGGTGTGCCTTCTCTTTTAATTTGCCCTGTCTGTGTTAGCGTAGCTTGTTGCGGTCTGAGGCCACAGCTTGGCGGTGAAACCCGACACTCTCCCAGGGGGAGGCTTTCCCCAACCGCTGACATATTGCTTTACGAGGTGCAGCATCGTGGGCCTTCGCACCGGGGAGCCTGCCGAACTTGACACGAAACACCCTGAACACACTCAAACTGCTCGCATTTACACAAAGAAATCTAGAAAAACGGGAGCCAATGTTTTGGTTAAATAGAGGGGGATGCTGTGGGCATGATACTACCGAAGTAAATCAAAGAGCTATAAAAAAGAAAGAAACAGGCAAGGAAAGAAGCACAGAGACATCTTGATTGGGAGCACAGCTGAACTCTGACCCTGTGGGAGGGTAATTTATGTGGACAGGGTGAGTGGTCACACTGGGGTTATGAGGAGGTTGATGTCTGGCGTTGACAGAAAACCCTCAGCTGCGGTGTCAGTGAGATGATGGAGAGCTGTGGTGGGAAATGCTTGTAGCATCTTTAACCTTGTCTTTTCAAGATGCATTGGCTGATGTGAGTCAGTGTCGGAAGTTTTGCCATCCGAACCCATGGTTGTCATTTCTGGGGAAAATGTATACTATCTTTTAATGTCACGGCCTACCCTTCAATATTATTGGTTCTTCCTCTTTCATTGTCTGCCATTTTTGACAACCTTTCTCTCTGCGTCCCTTCTGACCTTTCACTTCCTTTTCCCTGCTCTCTTTCTCCAGATGCCTAAAATAAGCGGCTTCTCTCTACCTCTGTGTTTCTTTCTCTTCCTTACCTGTATTTCCGTTTATTTCACTTGCTGACGTTTGTCTCTGATCAATGTATTCTGCAGATACTCCATTGGTCCTCAAGAAATTATCCAGTGTGTAACATTAATCAGTAGGAGATGGTCCCGTGTGTAAAAGTACATAGATGGTCTAAACAGGGCAGAATAAAGATTTTTTTTAATGAATCAATTTAACACCTGACATCTGACACAGTGGCGGAAACAGTTCAATGTCCACATAAAAAATGAAACTGGTGTATAATATGTTGAATGACATTAATTATTAGATAGTTGGTTAGGAATTGTAATTGCTTGGATTGACAAGACTGCTTGGTGATTTGGCTGCATTTATCAAAGTCTGATCAATCTTTATTAGAATGACATCTTAAAGATTAGATATTTCAGACTGTATTGACTTGGGCAAGTTGATTTAGTTATCGGCTAAAAGAGATTGAACTCTGCACTTATACCTCTGTACTTATACTATCTTCTCTTACTCTATCTGCTGCTGAAACCTCTTTCAAGCCTCAGGAAAGTCATTGCTGCTTTCTCTCCCCCCCCCCCCGAATCCTGTACCACCTCCCCATTCGTCTTCCCACTCCGCAAATGACTTTGTCAACCACTTTTAAAGAACGATTGATAAAATCCCCTTTTCATTCGCACAGCATATTACACGGTCCACTGGTCTCTCACACACTAAACCTGTCTGTGTTTACTTCTTACCCCAAGCTCGATCAGATAAAATCAAACTAATAATAACACGCAAAGGAACCTTGGCTCACACAGGGAGCGTCTCTGGTATTAACCCAGGCACTTGTTATCTCTCGTCTGGACAACTCACTGTTGGTAGTGCGCTTTGCTTGTGCCATCGAACCCCTTGCAACTTATCGAGAACACTACAGCCCACGTGGTCCTCAATCTTCCCTGATCTCCCCCCCACCTCCACACACCACATGGGTTTCCGATAGAACTACAAGACCGCCATTCCCTTTACCGTGTCACATTTGGTAGTCTCACCCCTACGGGAGGGCAGTTCTGGCCTGTAATGACACACATTTCTGGGCATAATATGGACCCCCCCACACACACAAGCGCATGCATGCTGTTGCATACACATGCTGGCATGCGCACACCCACAAATACCCATGTTTTTGTTTTGTGTGCCGTCTCAGTTGGATTTGTTGTGATTTATTTTCCCATCCTAATTACTCAGACAATGTTCCACAGAGAACTCTGAGAGGATGCCCCTAACAACGCATACACCAGAATGGCTGTGTGCAGTATAATAAGTGCCCTTTGTAAAATATATTGTCCTATATACAGTGACCCCATTTCATTCTTTCCCTTCTCTCTCCTCTTTCTCATATCTTTTGGAGTTGCGAAACGTCAGACGCTAACTAATTGGGGAAAACAAACATCTAGAGTTCAGGGTCAGGGGTTATAGGTTGTACTATAGATGCTAATTGGAGCTTCAACTTCAGGAATGACCCAGATTCTACACAAGCAAGAGATGACAATGCTGACTACACTGGTGGAAGGACTACATTCTTATCCCCGTTAAGACTATGGTCCAATGAGCTCCAAATAACCACCTTCCTTAACAGTCAGTTAAGGAAGTAAATAGTCCGATAGAAAATAAACACAAAATGTCTTTTTTTCCAGAAACCACTGCAAAGTTTCTCATTCAGGAACTGATGAATGCATTTGGGAATTTGTCTGTTCTTGTTCCTGTGGTTCAATGAGTAAATCTGAGAAAGCAACCTCACATACTAAAATCAACCAACCACCAGTCGTTTTCTGAGATCCCTGAACACCGACATCTCAGTGAGTGCTTTCAACTCACTGCCAACTGTTTTTTGCTATTCCTTCTTAAAGCTGCATGTGAGAAAAGACCATAGGGTTAAAATGTGAACCCTTCAACCTATTCACACACACACACACACACACACACACACACACAAACTTTCTTTGAAGCTATAGTAAACTACTGAGCTGAACTGCAATACACTGTGGCTTTTTTGACTGCCAGATGTGTGTGAAATGTCAATTCTGGCCACAGTGGTATGGAAAACAGTTAACCACAGACTCCTGCTGTCCACAGAAAACCATATTCACTAGCCTAATGCTAACCCACTATAACAATAACTTTGGTTAGCTTTAACGCAAGGTAACTTTTACATAACTGTGGTTAGGCCAGGGACATAGGCTGAAATTGTCTGCTCAAAATTGTCCAGTGAAATGTATGCATAATTTCACACACATAACACTGGAAATTGAGAACAAGAAACACCACGCTAACAATTCCCTTGACAAATAAGTAGGCTTAACTACACAACACCAACCGAAACCACTGATAGAGAAAACAGGTGATAGAGAGGATAAAAGAAAGAGATTCAGAAAAGATACAAACACAGAGACTCCAGTATCAGACAAATGCACTGATGAAATGTTAAAACTATACTTATCCCAAAATATGTATAACGGGTGTCTTCATTCCGACAGTCCAACCTCAAGAAGTAACATCAGTCAGATATATTGCTCCCACACAAAGCAGCAATCTACAGCGCAACAGGTTGTCTGGGGTCATGGTCAGCGCATTGGTCCAGAGCTGCTGGACACAAGGTCTTTAATGAAAAACATGCCGTTTGCGTATTGCACTTGCGCAAGGACACGAATACTTCATCAGCTCAAAGGTGTACATGAACATGTCAACAACTCCTGCGAAAGCAGACCTGAGGTTAAACCCTAAAAACATGAATGTGTTTACAGCACAAGGCATTGACTCCCAGGCTTGTTGTTCAAGGCGGAGATGATAATCCAGTCACATTTAGTTAACTTTCAAATGACAAAAGGGCTAGCGGGTTAAGACTTGCAGTCATCATATAAGATCTGATGTATGTTTTTGTCCAGCCTGTATAGCAGTCCAGAAATCACACATAAATCCCTTTTTTTCACTACATGAAAGAATGCAGCCCGACTGCTGTGTAACTGCAGTATGTTGCATAATATGCATCCATAAAAATAGTTTTTGCTGCAGTTTGTCTAATTGTCTAATTTGAATATATGATTACGAGTTAACCAAATTGATCCAATGGACTCCTAGTGCATTCCTGAACAATGTCTTGATTATTCAGAAGAGAATAAAATGACATTCAACAGAAAGCAGGCATAACCTGAGCTGATTGTCAACTGAGATTATCGCCTGATAAAAATTTGCTTGTAGTTTTAAATATATATATATATATATATATATATATATATATAAATAATAGGTAACTCTGTCCCCTAAAGCACAAATGCAAGTTCATGTGCCGCGGTGTCAAAGTTCATATTCTCTGCTGTTACCATGACAATTCTCCATCAGAATACAAAGAGAAGCGCCTTCTTAACCAGTCAAATAAAATGAATACGGGAAGTGAGAAAGAGTGAGAAGAGGAAAAGAAAGGACGAAAAGCAAACACTTGCTTACAGACTGAGGGAGAGAACAAAGGAGTGATGTGAGATTGTCCGCTGAGACGTCCTACTGGTGGGAGAGTGGATGGTGGTGATGTCTGGGTGTGTGGGGGGGGGGGCTGTCATGCTTCTTGCCACTCTATGAGGGTCTGTAAAGCTCGAGGAGGGCAGAGGAGGCGAGAACCTTGTCGACAGACATAAGACAGTGATTATTGTCACAGGGGCAAGGCTGCATGCCAAAACATGCATAGGACACAAATGGACAGAGATAAGACTAAAGGGAAAACACGTTATGTTTGTGTGTGCATGCAAAAGCGAAGAAAGAGAAACAACTGGGCCTCAGGGAACAAATGGGCCTCAAGAGACAGATATCCTCCACTGATTTGCTTTCTTTTCCCTCCCTCCCTCCCTGTTCTTGACTGAGGAATACTTAATGAGGAAACGTCAGCACTAGGGTCAGGCCTAATTCTGAAGTATGACCTGTCAAATATTCAGGCCCAGGGGTCACAGACCTCTTTCACTTGCTTTCTCTCTTTCAGCATTGTAGGAAGAGTCAATATTGACCATCCAGACCCTCAGATCCTGTGTAATTTACAGCCTGCAGACGTGCCGTGGGATAAGAGAAAAGGCGACGTGAGCCAACGAGCAGGAGAACTGCTGTTAGTTGGGAAAGAAACGAGTGAAGTAGATGGGGTTGAATGAACAAGGGGGGAGTAATGGGTGAGGACAGAGAGATGAGAGGATTCCGTCCCACTGAAGCTCTGCAGGTGGTTTGTTCTTTATTTCTCTCCTCCCCTCTCCCTGTCACTCCCCTCTCCGTCAGTATGAGGAAACCTTCCTGTAATGCTGGACATACCGTCTACACTTTAACAGTACATCCAGTTAACTCAAGTCTCTATCCAGACTGTCTACTGGAGGTGTGCATGTACAGAACCACTGCTTACTCCTCATTGACTTGCTGGAGGTCACAGAGTTGAAGTAATCAGTACGGTTCTGGCTGATATTATGACTGGTTTTATGAGAACATGTGATGAGAATAGGCCAAGGGACTTATCCTCTCCCTGTCAACCAGACAACGACGGTGATGATGGTGGTGATTATTATGATGATGAGAGGCCGCAATTTACCATCCTACATTTGATTGCAGGGTTACCTCAGTTTCAGTCCTGATTGGTCCCTGGGTGGGAGGTAGCATGACCAGTAGGAGGCAGTCTTTCCACTTAGCTAAGGAGATGGCCCAGGGATGTGATTGGGCACATTGCCCTGTGTTTGTTCACCTTTGGAATGGAATGTTAAAAGGGGGTTTTACTCTGCGGTCAGTTTGAACATAGTAGAAGTGGGGGTGTTAGGCTTTTGTTATCGCTACATTTACCATGTGACCCTAATGCCTTCATGGTGATTCCCAGCTTTCCACTGTCTCATTCCTCCCACTGTAATTATTCCCATAGTCATTGCTGCAAATGTAGAAGTGTTCTCTGTTAATGTAAACGGGGAATTAAGGGTTGAAATACCTGTAGATATTTGTTATGATTATGACAGTTTGATTTTGCAGCAATCAGTTTTGAATAGTAAATGGATACTGCTGATGATGAATAGTGGAATGTGGAAAATACTGAGGCAGGTGAGGATGAGGCGGCTATAAGATATTCAGCCACATCTAAAAAAAGGACAAAAAACAACCAACTTACAGTGGAGCTGCGTCACTGTGGCCAGGTGTTTGATTCCTGGTCACTGCATGCAGACCAATGCCAGGAGGCATCACATGGGGCAATGCTATTTTGCTCAAGAATGTCCAGAGTTGGTGGGGTGGATATCTGGCAGGGATGCCTTGCCTCGTTAGGACGTAGCAACACCTGACGAGTTCAACCATGGTTGCTGGCCGTTGAAGGCATTCTCCTCTAAGCGCATTTTTGGTAAATAAACAACAAGAAAACAAAGGTTTTGTGCTCTTTTTCACATTCTAAGGTAATAGAGGATGCAGAAAATAAGGTGTTGGGGAGGTGAAGGTGGGATGGGGTTGGATATACTGGGGAAAGGCACATCTACGAGACACCCACACATCCATACAGACAGACTAACTAATCCTCATGATCATCAAAGAGAGTTCAAAGAGGTGTGAGAGAGAAAGAGGGACAGAAGGAGGGAGAGAATGGGGAAAGAAAAGACAGAGAAAGAGAACAAGAAAGAGAGAAGAGGAGACATAAGGACGAATGCCAGAGAGAGACAGGCAGTCAAGAGTTCAAGGAGTTTGGATTGGGAATGAAAGACAGAAACGCTGTAGTAGCAATGCAGTAGAAGAGATTTGGTAATAGGTGAAACAGTCATGAGAGTTCAAGTGTAAAATTCACAGAATGAAAGCCTTAGTAATCCGCCAGTTTGGCCAACTCCACCCCATTCCACCTAATTTCTTGGTAGACAGACCTCCCAAATATGCTTCTGTACAATTCATTAGATTCAGAGGGAGATTTAGACAGTGTAAAAAAGTTTTCACTAAATGCATCCCGTTCTTTCAAGCACGCTGCTCTACAGCATTGACATGGCAGCATTCTGCTACTGAAACCTACGTCTAACTTAATCGCACTCATTCTCTTCTATCCTCTCTAGTGATTAGTTTGTATAATCCTCGCACCCTGAGCAGACCTACCTCTAATCTAGTCGTCCATAGCCACATGCACCTGGAATTGGGGCGACACCAACTCAGCAGTTTAAAGCAGGTTATATTGGACCGGGCCCTCCATCTCTACCTCTCTGTGTTGCTTTCATTCTCTGTCCCAGCTTGCTCGATCTTCCTTTGTCTTTTACAGACATTCTGTGGTTCTGTCACCAAACTAGTTTTCTCGTCACCTCTTCTTCTGTGCGATCATGGACCGGTGCTGAACCCCAGACCTCAATGTCTGATCACAGAACAGAGTGGATGAGGCGGGCATGACAAGGAGACTGTAGAAGTTGAAAAGGATACCACTGGATTTTTGAGGGTTCACTTTCCCGGAGTTAGATGAACCCGTGGATACCAATTGTACGTGTCTGCATGCCGTCTGAATGAAACTGCTTGCTAGCGCTATTGCCATGACTTTAAGTGTCCTGTAGCCGCTAGAATACTATCACTTACCATCTCAAATTGTTGTCTTCTGTCATCTTCCGTGTCTCACGCTAGCTGCATACACTACAACACATTGTTTCTCTGGAAGCTTTTACAGTAAAGCTTTAGACTCAACGTCAAGTCCCAGGAAAACATATTATACTGACACAAGGTCCAATAATAATAGCATTAGTGGTATTTATTCAAACTGCAGTGGAATTAATAGTACAGTCAGCAACAATGATTGTAGTAATGTTTGTTACAAACTGTAACTTCTTGACAAAAAAAACGATAATTCTTTAAGAATAAATGTAAAAGTGTATTTCTGAGAACTCTTTGCAAAGAATTGTTTGCGGAGAATTATTTGAGAAACCTACACTCCCCCCAAAAAACACTTGAGTGCCTTGATCCCATCTACATTTACAAAGTGTGTTGGTACATGAGAATGATATACATTTCCAACAGAACCCTGTATTTGCATTTCAGCATTGCGTTATGTTGAATTTGTCCAATCTATTAACAAGTGTCCATACAAATAAAATGTGTTTTGTGTTGAGTGTAAAAAAGCCACCCATTACTCTGTTCATATCCAGCACAGATCTAGATCTGGCATATATATATATATACCTCCTTCTCTCTCTATGTGATATGTATATGGGTAGTAAATGTGTCATTACCACATAACTCCCCTAGACATGGTTTCCTATGGTGCCCTGTGTATGTGGCCTCTGTCAGACAGGATGTCCCAGACACTTCCATGGTGTCGAGCCTGTCAGACAGTAGAATACAACAGACCTGGCCAAAAACTGCATTGGGGAAATGTCACACCCTAAATATCAATTTGACAAGGGCATGCATTTTGTCAATAGACTCTATATTTGTTTCACTGATTACTCTGTGGAGGTCAGTATTCGGGTGGCCAGTGATGATGTCATATTTAATGGATACCTTAGAATTTCCTTGAATCCAAACCAGTACTTCAACCCGGCACACTTAATCAGAATCCTTAATCAGATTGGCGGAAGTTAAATCATCAGATTTGGGACACAATTATGACTTGGATGGTGTAATTCATCTTTCACTGTTGATTATAAAATAAACATTACATTTGAATAATAACTCTCTGTCATTTTAAAGGAAACTAACTTCAGCAACAATTAAACATTTCATTTAAGAGAGATTTCTTCTGTGTGTTTTCAGTGTGGCTGATTTCCCTGTGTGTGTCGGGTCTTGAAATAAGACATGAACAAATGCACATGTTGCACTATTAGGGACAAGTTTGTGTGAAATTACACAGGCTTAAAAAGCATGTGGTACATTATGAGATTCCACTTGGGTTGCTGGAAGGGGCCCCTGCAGGCTCTCGGGAAGGGACCCCTGGAGGGTCTAATTGGCCCCTAAACCGTCTGTGATTTTCCCTCCCTAAGCTTTAGGACAGCGCATATGATGAAGGCAAGTGTTAACATGCAAATGGATGGATGAAGGTGGAGGAGAAAAGGTCCATTTGGGATTTAGCAATAAAAAGATTGCAACCTAGTGTTGTCCAGGTTTGCCAGGAATGGGTGGCTTGTAACCTATATTTCACTCTTTAGTCTGCCAAACTGTCTGCCAAACTAGTCTGGCAACTGTTCAACACAAAAATATTCCATGTCTAAGTGAATACTAAAATCAGCAAATTGTTCAAAATTATATTAAATGTTTTTAAAAATCTTTGCTATGACACACCTGAATGAGCTGAGGTGATCTCTGGGAGCTCCCACAGTCGGTTAGTATAATAACCACAATAAAATCTGAGGACAAAGGAACATTCAAAGAAAATGCCAAGGTTCTTCAAAAGCACCAATCAGGGGTAGGATATAATATAATTTCCAAGGCATTGAATATACCCAGATACATTTTGAAATTGAGAGAATACGGGGTGTGTATATTGTGTACTTGACTTATGTTTACAAAGTAAAAGTAAAATGAGAAAGGTTAACTTTGCCTAAGCTAATTTCTGAATGATGGTAGCTTTCTGAAATCACAGTTGACCTGGCTGATGATACAACACTGGCTTTCTGAGTGAACTCTGACAACATCAACATACAAGGAACTTTATGAGTGTCTGTCTGTGCACATCTGTGGGTATGACTGGATTTCCTGGGAGTAACATAGTGAATCCCCTCTTTGTGTTTTTCCATGATGGTGATCTGCAGGGTAATGCTTGTGAAATGCACATGATCTAACCTTCCATCCGGTATGAATTTGTAACAAATACATGCTGTAACACACGTAATGTTGCGTATAAAAAAATCATAGCCTTCAGTGGATTGGTGATTAGCATCAACATGCCTACACTATTGAAATGCAAATACATTGCCATGCATCAGGACAGTTCTGGTTATTGCTGTCTCTCTTTCCTCCCACATCCACAGACAGAATATCGATGTATTTAAAGTCTGACAGACAGACATACATACAAACACACATATCTACGTACAGGCAAATAAACCCATCTTAACTCACAGACAGACATACAGACAGATGTATCAGACAGACCAAAAGAAAAACAGGCAAAGACAAACAAAGTATGTTTTAGTGTGTTATTTCGCAATCCCAGTACTACAGTATAGTTCACTAAATAGTATTAAAATAGCATTTAAGTACTATTTAAAGAGTAATATGTTTTGTTCAACTCACCTGTACATATTCCTTGTCTGTACATCTGAACTGTCTATCCACTTGCTGCTGTTCTCTGCACTGATGCTCAACTTCCCTTCCCCTCTTGTACCCCAAAGCATTACATATATACAGGATGAACCCAGTGACAACTGACAATAAGGATAAAAAAACAGCTTATCAAAATAATCTAGTAATATTTCAGTAATACTTTGACAAAGATTTTGCATCGACAAACACTGTCCCATTATTATTTAGTCATCCTAATAACAGAAAGTCTTCATTACGGGCATCAAAGGGAATCACAGATGCTTTTTAAGGTTGAGATTGCATTGAATGAGGCTGCACTTTGTACACCTGACATTAGCATCTTCACACTCACCTCACCCAATTCTCTGTCTGCCAATTCCTCCTCAATGCTCTTTGGAGTTTCTTCTGAGACTCTTGCATCCTAAAAAAGCTGATTGATAGTAGACATATAGTAGGGGGCCAAGGAACCTCCCTAACAGAACAATACTGTAGCCATTGATGTAGACTTTAAGTGGTGGTTGTATCAATTGTGTTGGATCTTGGTCACCATGATATCATGATATATATATATATATATATATATATATATATATATATATATATATACACACAGTAAAAAATCACTTACAATTTCCTTAAAGAGAAGTTGCATATCTGCATATCTGCTGCAGCTATATGATATTATTAAGGTTTTCTTAAGCCAACATCAATCAAATCAACCATTGAGCTGAGTTACTTTAGCAAACAGATGCATATAAAAAGGAAACGGAATCCTATCTTTACTAAATTGTACTTAGATTTTCTGAATGTTGGGTTAGCCTTGCAGATTGATTGACCTGAACAACTGATTCTATTTGCCCCTGACGGCCGGAAAAAGATGTTAAAGTCAAAAGCAAGCAGTTTCATCAATGGGGAAGGGAATGAGAGGTACTGAGTGAGCGGGTTTTAACAGGTGATACGCAGGTCAGGCATGGATGAGGGGAACGAGGGGATGAGTGAAACAGTGCACCACAAGCGGGCCGAACGCAACAGCAGTCATTTTTTAACGGTTGAAACGACACAAAAGCCATCTACGTTGTTTAGAGGGATGTTTCAAAAACAGACAGGTAGACTTTGGTGCAAATATTTGCAGGTGGAAGAAATGAAGAGACAAGAGACTGGAGTTCAACCTGCGGCGGCGCTGGGAATAAATGGAAATCTGAGATATATTATGTTTTTCCTAGACAATTCATGAAAACTGGAAGTTGTGAACGCAATGGGCTGGTATGTTCATGCTGCTGCTTAAGGTTTCCTCAGAAAGAATAAAAATAAGTTTCTATGGTATAGTATACAGTATATATTTATCACATCCACTTAGCTCATAGAGATGGAACCACACTGTCTAGAAGTTTTTTTTGTGTTGGGGTTTTTAGTCTTTTAGCCCAACCAAAGCCAACAATGCCATGCTTGCTGGGCAATTGGCTTCCTGTTGGCAGTTATACTCTTGCTGAGCTTGCATATTTGAAGTTGATTTCTATGGAATAAAATGTCCCGTTTCCACTGTAAATTTGAAGCAGCAAAAACTTACCACTCCCTATTCTTTAAGATCTGAATCAACGTTTCTCAGCTCAAGTCCACTAAAGACTTCCATTTAATAGTTGGTTTACATAACATTGAATACACAATGAGTTTTTAGATTTTCTGTATTTTTTTCAGATTTTTTGGGCTCATTTGTGCTTCAAGTGAACAATTGCTGGAATTCTAGGTTTAACCAAATAAAATGCCTGAAATAAAACCAAATGACAATGATGCACTGTGGGATGGGATATCCATTGTCCTTTGTTACCTGACTGCCTTCTTAATCCATGATTTTAAAACTAGACAGCTAAGCAGGTCTCAAAACACTAAAATCACAGCTTTACACAGCATTTTATCATCAACCTCAGAGTGCCTCTAACTTAATGGCAGTGACTGAGAGAAAGAGTCCAATAAAAAGTGAAGAGGACAAGAATGTGAAATGTGGGTGGGGTGGTGATGTAGGGTGGGGTGGGAGGGTGATATAGAGTGGGGTGGGAGAATGAGATGGGGTGGGAGGGTGATATAAGGTGGGGTGGGAGAGTGATATAGAGTGGGGTGGGAGGGTGATATAAGGTGGGGTGGGAGAGTGAGATGGGGTGGGAGGGTGATATAAGGTGGGGTGGG
>JACXGJ010009083.1:0-25167 GCA_016801105.1 Esox niger
ACCAAAATAAACCACAACTACTGTGCACAAACATTCAACATAAGTAGGTTCCCCAATTGGAGGCAATAACGAACACCTGCCTCCAATTGGGGAGACCACAACACATAGAGGTGGCTAGAGTCACCTATTTAGGCCATGTCCTGGCTATGGCCCCAGCCAGCGCAAAGATGGCTAGGGGCATAGCCAGGACATGACAAATATGAATTATATAACAGTTCTCCATGTCCAGGCAGAACCCTCTACACATAGAAATCTTGGTGTGAGTACACTGTACATTATACAAATGAGGAAAGAATACATCTGCTGCATGTCAAATCATTTATCTCAATTATGCAACAAGGGTGATTTGTTCTAAAGGTCAACATTTGGAAGATGTCATTTCCCTATGCTTAACTCCCGCTACCTCACAATAACACAGTATTTTTCTTAAATGTGGCCAGTAGAATTGTCTACTTTGCAAAATCTTGCGATTTATTTCTTTTTTCTCTTGTGTACACCATTGATAAGAGTGGTAAACATCTGCATGTTTGTATGTGTGTGTGCATTAATCTCATTCCCTCCATCATCAATGTGTCATCACTATAATTTGGTCGGATGGCAGTGCTATTGTTAGCTAGCAAAGCCAACGTTAGTCGGAATCTTATTTATTTAATGTTATACTAATGGTTTACCTACCTAAATATTTTCAATTTTTTTATTCAAAAGTAATGTGCATTATATGAAATAATCTGCATTCGCTGAGGATGCACTAAGTAGAATGCTGAATTGGAAAACCAGCAAACAGTGCATAATGCAACCCATAAAGAGATGGGTTTCCTTGCTATGTTTAAAGTCTAGTTTACCAGGCATGGCCAACATTGTGCTCAGGGAATGCATTCACAATTTGTCCTGACTTGATTCTGTGAAACAGCAAAATACATACTGCACCAGGTAAACGTTTGGACAAACCTACTCATTGAAGGGTATATCTTTACTTTTTCTATTTCTCACATTGTAGAATAATAGTGAATGCTCACAACTATGAAATTACACATTGGTGTTAAACAAATCCAAACACATTCATGTTTTAGATTTTTCAGCTTTACACAGTTATGGCAACCAGCTGTAATGCTTTTCCAGAAGTCTTGGAGAACCAACACATGCTTATCAGCTGCAGGTCATCTGATCAATCAATCAAATGTGTTTGAATAATATAGCAGCATAAAACCTTGTGGCTGAGACATGAGGGTCCAGTGACACTGTGGCCCTATCTGGGGAGGCCCCGGATGCTGTACTTCATCTTGCTCCTTCTTGGTCAAATAGCCCTTAAACAGTCTGAAGGTTTGCTTTGGGTCCATGTCCTATTGAAAAACAAATGATTGTTCCATCAAGTGCAAACTAGATGGAATGGCGTATTGCTGTAGAATGCTGTGGTAGCCATGCTGGTTGATTGTTCCTTGAATTCTGTGTAAATCAGAGATGGTGAGGGGGTGCTTTGCGTGTGACACTATTGTGGGGGAATTTTCTATAAAATGCATTTATAACCTCATACTTATGAAAATATAAATGTGCAATGTATAATCACATAGTTTTATTATAAACATATTCATGTGGAATCCACACTTAAAGGAAATTACTTCTGGGATAGGACGAATTACACATACAGACAATTTCTATGTTCATCATAATGTTTGTGCCTTATGCTGAGAGATAGTCATGAGCAAGCAAATACCATGAGCCCAGACAGGAGCATTTCTGAAGTTTACTGCCTTTGTATCCACTAATGGGGTGTCCTGAGTGTGACCCATGAGCTGATCATACAGCATACTTTGTGATAAGAGATAACCTGATTGTGGCCCATGACGTAACACTTTGATTTTCATTACATTCTATTGAATCAGTCCTGAGTTGAAGTGCATTTGTTTTTAATTAAGAGTGCTTGATTTTCCACGACACCATCACATATCCTTCTCTATTGCAGCATTTCTATAAAAATTGTGATAACATGTTGTGTTCTGCATAACCTGCAAGACACTGCCATCCACAGTAGAGGCCAATGGGCTAGAAACATGTACAGGTCTGAAGTACATCATTAGACCTGTATGTGCATCTAGCCCCTCGGCCTCTACAGTACACCTTGTTTTACATGTTTGTTCTTTCTGTTGTGATTTAATAAATATTTCAAGACAGTGAGCAAGACAGTGTGTGGGAGTTCTTTGTTTTCAGATTTACACAAACAGCCACTATACACATTTATTTTGTTCCACGGCTATGTATTTATCTGCAACAATGTAGGTGCAAAATACAAAGAGTACAGCAAACTTCAACTACTCGAGTCTCAGAAAATATGGGATTTATATACATAACTGTACATGGCTAATGTACATAACACTGTTTCTTTCTTGAGCCTCGAGGAATGTCAACTCTCGCCTCCTTATCACTCTTTATTCGGCTCTCAGTCTGACACTTTCCTCAGTATAGCAGCTGCATACTGGCTCTGCTGCTCCTGTGCTCGCTGCAGGATGGCCCGGTTCACGAATGTCCCTCAGCACATTCAAGAAGTCTGTGTCTTTTCCTCTTTCCTAAGAAGTAAAATAACATCAAAACCACCGCAATAAATTAATACACATGCACAGTTGACATAACTTACAGCAGTTTTGAAAAACATCTTGTACCGAGTAATAATTTGATCAATGAGTTGTCAATGTTTAGTTATTATTAGAGACATACAAATGTTAACTGACATGTCATTCATTCTCATTTCTGAAATTTCTGTTGAAATATTACTATTTCAGCTAGATGGTTAGTGTTGTGGCTAAAATATACAACCGCTTATATCGGCCACCATCCTCTATCATCCGCCTCCTTACTACTTAGTTCACTGACGTTTTATTTACTTACGTGTTTACTAGAAAGTTTTGGTTACCTCTCATGCCTTCTGGAGAAGAAGGAAAAAAGACAGATCCCAGATAATAGCCTACATTATGATGTCTGGTCTGCAGCGCAAGTTGACTTTAAGGATTTGCAACTTCCATTTCCATACATTATATTTTTAAATATTTACCTATATATTTACCACACATCACTATAATAAATAGGGGATTGCCGATAATAGGAGGACGTTAGCTAGGCAAACATGATGTACCTGTAGCTAACTTTAGTTTTTGTCTAGAGGAACAATAGCATGACTAACAATAACATGATTAGTATAGAAATCATATATCATGACTTTTCGTTAAAGCTTTTAACACGCATCATGTGAAATATTGTGTGATTTACATTGAACTGACTGCTGATTCAGTTTGTGTCTTCCACCATGGCTTCCAGGAACGCAGCAGCCGAGACATTCGTTGCCGCAGCGCAAGATAAGGCTGGAAAGTCTTCCCCTACACGCTCCCAGCAATGCATCTAGAAAGTCAATCCACTTGCTCTGCTGGTCAGAGGCGCTTCTGTAATTGTGTTCCTCGATTTTCTTGTAATCTTTATTTCATTTTTTAAGCTTCTCCCAGCACTGTTTCACGGCATGAAACATTTTCAGCTCACTTGAAGGGTGTTTTCGCGAACACCTTATAATTACGGATTGGCGTTTACAATTCCCGCTGTATTTGATTCTCAGCATAAACACAATAAGGCCTGGACTTTGTCGTTGGTCCATCGGTCAATCCGTTCCTGGTTCTAGACCCTGGTTCCTGTGGTGGAAACCTGGCGAGTTCCTGGAAAGGTTCCTAGTTCCTGGGTATAGTTCCTGCAGTGGAAACACAGCTTATGCTTAATGGTGGAACCACAAATGCAGAGATCTGTTCATCTACTCTGCGTCCAACAAAAAACACAGAGGTTGGAACCAGAAATCTCAAATTGAAGCGTAGCCTGGCTGGAATGACCTATGTTCCTCACACCACAGGGGGAGCTCTGAGTCACTGGTCTAGCACTAGGAACGCCAAATTCCTACGTGAATTGGCATTAGAGTTTGTAATTAAAATAAACTGCCATTATGAAAGCTACACCCATCTCTTTCCATGACTTTTCCTAAATAGGCGTATATAACATTGTGTCATAGTCAGAATTCTAAATTTACAAATGGAAAACTATTTAGAGAATATTTACCTGTTTTTTTTTACCCCATTTTCAAACTTAATCAGCCAACAGCCCACAGCACTTAGCGTTGGTACCCAGGCGCTAATCATCCCTCACTGAATGCATGACGTCAGTGGATGAATGTGCAATACACCCAGATGAATGACTGTGTTTAACTTGAATGAACTTGCAAATGAAATAGAAGATTTCCTTGACCATTCAACAATTTAATTACAGTAGGCTATTATTGAAATATAAAATGTTATATACACTCACCAAAAGGATTATTAGGAACACCTGTTCAATTTCTCATTAATGCAATTATCTAATCAACCAATCACATGGCAGTTGCTTCAATGCATTTAGGGGTGTGGTCCTGGTCAAGACAATCTCCTGAACTCCAAACTGAATGTCAAAATGGGAAAGGTGATTTAAGCAATTTTGAGCGTGGCATGGTTGGTGCCAGACGGGCCGGTCTGAGTATTTCACAATCTGCTCAGTTACTGGGATTTTCACGCACAACCATTTCTAGGGTTTACAAAGAATGGTGTGAAAAGGGAAAAACATCCAGTATGCGGCAGTCCTGTGGGTAAAAATGCCTTGTCAATGCTAGAGGACAGAGGAGAATGGGCCGACTGATTCAAGCTGATAGAAGAGCAACTTTGACTGAAATAATCACTTGTTACAACCGAGGTATGCAGCAAAGCATTTGTGAAGCCACAACACGCACAACCTTGAGGCGGATGGGCTACAACAGCAGAAGACCCCACTGGATACCACTCATCTCCACTACATATATGAAAAAGAGGCTACAATTTGCAAGAGCTCACCAAAATTGGACAGTTGAAGACTGGAAAAATGTTGCCTGGTCTGATGAGTCTCGATTTCTTTAGAGACATTCAGATGGTAGGGTCAGAATTTGGTGTGAACAGAATGAGAACATGGATCCATCATGCCTTGTTACCACTGTGCAGGCTGCTGGTGGTGGTGTGTTTTCTTGGCACACTTTAGGCCCTTAGTGCCAATTGGGCATCGTTTAAATGCCACGGCCTACCTGAGCAATGTTGCTGACCATGTCCATCCCTTTATGGCCACCATGTACCCATCCTCTGGTGGCTACTTCCAGCAGGATTATGCACCATGTCACAAAGCTCGAATCATTTCAGATTGGTTTCTTGAACATGACAATGAGTTCATTGTACTAAAATGGCCCCCACTGTCACCAGATCTAAACCCAATAGAGCATCTTTGGGATGTGGTGGAACGGGAGCTTCGTGCCCTGGATGTGCATCCCACAAATCTCCATCAACTGCAAGATGCTATCCTATCAATATGGGCCAAAATTTCTAAAGAATGCTTTCAGCACCTTGTTGAATCAATGCCACGTAGAATTAAGGCAGTTCATACAATATTAGTATGGTGTTCCTAATAATCCTTTAGGTGAGTGTATTTCAAAGTATACATCTGTGCATGTGTTTTGGGTCAGGATAGACAAACACATTTACTGCCTTCAACATACAGTAGTTACGTTATAGTAACAACTGAAGATGAACTGGCATGGACAAGTTCATCTTTTGTCTCGCTAGCAATTACTAAGTCTTACAAAAAATCCTAGGAAGATGGTAGATATTAGTAAGCCTATTACTGTTTAATGAGCTGTTAAAACAGCCAATGGCAAAAGCCATACAGTTCATAGACGCTATGATGGACGTGAATTTAATAAGAAACGTTGGTCAGTTTTACACAATGCTCAATGGTGTCTAGCGACCACTGAAACATGTAATGCTGTGGTGTAGTGGTTAAAGACAAAGCCTTTCATGTGGAAGACCTATGTTTGAATCTATTGAGAGCAACATTCCATGATTCTTTCATCTTTTCACTTGATAAAAAAGTTAGTAATCATCACCTATTTTGATATTTATTGTAGCAATGTCATTCATGAATGAAAGAATGACAATGAAATAGCTTTGGCAAACTTGCTAGTAATTGCTCTTGACTATTCCAGTAGGATATTAGATACTGGTAAAGCCTATTAGTGGCTAATACGATGTTAAAACAGTGGCAAATGCCATGCAGTTCTTAGACGCTATTTGTGATGAAAGTAAACTTAGTAAGTTTACAGTTTGTCAGTTTAACTGTATCAATATCATTCACGAATGGCCAATTAGCAATTGAAATGGCCAGTGGCAAGAGGATTTTGTCAGTGTTGACACAAGCTTTTTGAAGCTTTACCCAGACCACACCTTTAAATTATGCAATAATTGGAGCCTTGAAAATCTAAATGATTACTGCAAGGTTGAAAACAATCATGCTTTTATAATGTTGCAATACACCATACATTGTTTTAAAACATTTCAGATGTTATTAAACTACAGGAAAGTTTAAGTTCTGCCTTCTTTAAATTGGTGACAGCTCAGTTGTCCCTTATTTTTTTCAAAGTACTTTGTCTTTGGGAAAGTGTAGATCTGTGTGTTTATGTGTTTCCTTCAGCTTTCAAAATCACAGGGTGGGGGGTGATAAATTATTGGACTTCTGATCCGCTTTCCTGGCCTCTTGCTGGTTAAGATCAAGACCTCCTCCGCTCTCCACTCTTTCACCTCAAATGTGCCCAAGCTATGTGTCCCACTCTCTCCCTTTCTCTCTCCTCACTCTTTTTTTCTCACTGTGAGATGCCTTCATGTCAACGTGCACCTCCGGCTTTGTGTGGGAAGCCGTCGTGGGCTGGTGTCTGGCAGCCTCTGATAAGACGAGGGAGCGAGAAGCCGCTTGCTGCTTCTACAAGTCTGTCAGGGTTTTTTTTCAGAGGGGACGCCACTGGGCAGTATTTTTTTTTTGCTTTGCAGTGCAGTTAGATTCTCAAACATAAATTCTATTGGCCTTTAGCTAGTTTGGGTATAAAAGCAAACACCGAAAGCCTATTGGGAGAAACTTGTCATTGAGAGTGGCAACTTAGTCAGGCCATATTTTTAAGATTACCAGGATGAGGGCACCCTTTTAAACAGCCACCCTCTTGCAATCCCAAAAAAGGCTGATGGTGAAACAAACTTAGTAAAACCCAGCTTGAGGCAATGAATGGTAATAGTGGTTTCAGAAAGAGCTGCTGTGACTAACTCTGTGACTAGAGTATTATCTTCCATTTGATTTGGTGATGTGATTCATGCCCTCTTTTTGAGATGGGAGGATCGTCAGTTCACTCCATTTGAGTTGATTATACTGTGTTCTAGGATAATTGTCAGATTTTTCGTTATTTTTTTGACATTTGCTTCCATTATAATTTTTAAAGCCCAATTTCTTGTGACTCCAATGCTAGTTGTTGTAATTATACAACAGTTAATTTCCCCCAATGTGACAGAACCCAGCCAGAAGATCTAGTTATGGATAATCATCCCCATGTTTGGTGTCACGAGACAAGGCATTATGGGTCACAAATTAGCCCTCTTTGGCACCGCATTTAGCGGGGTGACGGAAGATGATGATGAGTGTATCTGTTGTCAGGTGTGACCTATTGTGGTTTACCTATTTTGTGACTAAATGGAAGAAAATTTATTAGCCTCTTTTTCTCCCAGCACCACATGCTATGTCATTCTTTGAAATAAGATTCAAAGACAAAATTATTGTCTGTCATCGCATATCTCCTGGTTGGTGAACCTCGCTTGGACTAATAACATGTGTTGTTGTTGTTAGGTGTCTTTGTGATAATCTAAAGCTTGTTTGGTCAATTTTGTCATTATGTTGTAATCTTGAAAATTATTCAACCCTGCAGATAATTGCTCAGCAGCAACACAAACACATAGAGAGGATCTTAATGAGGAGGAGCATAATATTCAGATATCTGACCAATTGTCAAACTTTACTGAATTAGTAATGGTATACTGACATTTCATTCATTTGTTGTTTTATTATAAAACAAAAGATTGGTGGAAAAAAAAGATTTGTAATATTTAAATATATATGTATTGCTGTGTATTAAACCCCGACACATACAATGCCATAAACAATTATTTGTCACACTGAATGATCTCAAATCTTCCAACCTGGTTTCAGGGTACTCTGCAGACTATTTTCCTTAAACCTTTGACAGCTATATTCATAAGATATGTGTTAGGTTAAGTAACATTTATGTAATAATCCAGAAAAAATTGTATGTTGTATTTTTAAACCTTGACCTTCAACTCTGCAGATAGGTGTTTTACCCACTGCTCTAAACAGGAACTTCCTATTTAATGAGCCGAGTAGTGGTGTTACAACATCAATATGTTACATGTGATTTTCTTTCCAACCTAAACCTTAAACCCAACCCCAGTGCTGTGATACCTTACTTTAACCACACCTTCACCTAACCATTTTTGTTTTTTAAACTTACCCCAAAACGTATCCCCAGTGCTGTGATACTTAACGTTAACCTGTAAATGTTCAAATGCATTTATTACATATTATTGCAACCTTGGTAAGGCCATTATCTACCCCCTGGTATCCATAAGCCCTGTGTGGAGCAGTGAGTAAGGCACCTGCCATCAGACCTGAATGTGGCCACGTTGAAACATCAATGCAATCTATAAAAAAACATCTATCAAGAACACTGTTAAAGTCTGTATCAATTCCGTTGCAATTAACTGTCATAGCATTAAGTCTTTTACGCTAGGCAATAACTCAAAATTAACTATTTTAGATGTATGTCATCCACTTTCTACCAATAATAGTTAATCGGAAAAAAAAAGACCTAATAGCATAGTTTTTAACATCAGATTTGAAAATCCATGTTGATTTTGATTGGGTATCACTTGAAACTCTGAATTAACCAATTATTCTGACAAATACACCATATATACAGTGGGGAGAAAAAGTATTTGATACATTGCTGATTTTGCAGGTTTTCCTACTTACAAAGCATGTAGATATCTGTATATTTTTATCATAGGTATATTTCAACTGTGAGAGACGGAATCTAAAACAAAAATCCAGAAAATAACATTGTATGATTTTTAAATAATTAATTTGCATTTTATTGCATGACATAAGTATTTGATACATCAGAAAAGCAGAACTCAATATTTGGTACAGAAACTTTAGTTTGCAATTGCAGAGATCATACATTTCCTGTAGTTCTTGGCCATATTTGCACACACTGGAGCAGGGATTTTGGCCCACTCCTCCATACAGACCTTCTTAGTCACTCCTTAGTTGCCCTGGCTGTGTTTCGGTCGTTGTTATGCTGGAAGAACCAGCCACGATCTATCTTCAATGCTCTTACTGAGGGAAGGAGGATGTTGGCCAAGATTTCGCGATACATGGCCCCATCCATCCTCCCCTCAATACGGTGCAGTCGTCCTGTTCCCTTTGCAAAAAAGCATCCCCAAAGAATGACGTTTCCACCTCCATGCTTCACGGTTGGGATGGTGTTCTTGGGGTTATACTCATCCTATTTCTTCCTCCAAACACGGCGAGTGGAGTTTAGACCAAAAAGCTCTATTTTTGTCTTATCAGACCACATTACCTTCTCCCATTCCTCCTCTGGATCATCCAGATGGTCATTGGCAAACCTCAGACGGCCCTGGACATGCGCTGGCCTTGAGTGTGCCTATGATAAAAATACAGACCTCAACATGCTTTATAAGTAGAAAAATCTGCAAAATCAGCAGTGTATCAAACATTTGTTCTCCCCACTGTATATAGAATATGCTACTTAAGTCACATACCATAGTAATCAACACTTGACTGATTAACTGGAAATATAAAGCATTGCTGGAAAAATCTTTTCTAATTGTTTGAAATTGAAATTAATAAAAAACAAGCATTCAGATCTGAAGAAATCAATGCTCTTCTTGACAAGGTAAAGAGGCACCTATCCATCAAAGACAGTAACCTACCAATAGCCTACGTTGCAGGGTTTCAGACTCATGAATAATAGTTTTGAACACCTTTTTAATTATCTTGGTTGGTTCTTTATCCTCAGTTGACAGTTGCATTCAATTACATTAATATCCACTCACACACTTATTATATAATTGGTCTAAATTAAAAGTGTTTTAATAATCTTTCAGTTGCCATAATAGTAACTGTTTGCAATCAATCCCCACATGTTGAGGGAGGCGCTATTTCACAAAAACAAGAATTGCCTATTATGATGGACTAAAGGGTGGTCCGGAGCACTCCTTAACCTAGAACCGCCAGGCCTTTTTTACCCCATATAACTGCCAGAGCCGAATGCCATATGGCGTCATTAGCATACGAATCGCCCCTATTAGCATTGATATTATGCTCCGCAGCATCACCATCCAGCAAGAGCATCAGTTCATCTCCTAGGTTGTCAAACTATATAAAGAAGTCTAAAAAATTATGAATTACAAAAATGTGTTTGTTTTAAATGGTTAATGAATTAGAAAACTACAAGAATGTTTTTGTATTGAAGATCTCATCATACTAAAAAACGACTAATAAGGAATACATAGGAAAAAATTGTCAATGTAAACATTCCTGTAGTTACCAGAGCGCAACCTACAGAGAGCTAATCAAAACAGAGAGGTTTCCTGTTATTCTCATTATATAGACACATTCACGTCTAATGAAACGTACATTCATATTGTACATGTTAATGCTCAGATCCCACACCATCTAGATACATGTTGTAGAAGAATTAGTGTCACGTCCCCGCCTCCTCAAGCACGCGGCAGAGGGCGTCCGCGCTCCAGAAACCCAGTGCGCTCCTAGCGCACCTGTCACCAATCACCTACTCACACACCTGTCCCCAGTCACCTAATCACCAACCATTCAAATACAGCTTCCTGCCATCTCACCCCTGCCAGATCAATGGTTCATGTTTACATGCCATATCTCGCGTTTTCCAGTTCCTCGTTTGCCTTTCTGTGTTTCGACCTTTTGCCCGTTTCCGACTACTCTGCCCGAGCCCTACCTGTACTTCTGCTCCTCGCCGTTGCTCCGACTCCTCGCCTACCCCTGACTATTCTGCCCAACCCTTGACTGTACCTCTGCCGTCAGCACGTTCACCGACCTCTCGTCTGTCCCCGACTACTCTGCCTGCCGCTCTTCGGTACCTTCGCCACTGGTACGTGAGACTCATCGCCTACCGTCCCCGTCCAGCTTGCCCGCCCCTGTCCCTCTCGCCCTCAGTCCGCACTTGGGTCCTCACCTACGATCGTGACAGGATTGATCTGGCCAGTATGGACCCAGCGGATCTGGACGCTGTCCGTCAGGCGGTATCATCCCAGGGCGCGGTCCTGGGCCAACAAAGTCGCCTATCCAGGAGATCATGAACTCCCTGCAGGCACTCTCTGCCACCCTCTCGGAAATTCAGGGACAACTGAGCGCTCCCGTTGTTTCCCCGGCGGCGGCGTGCTCTCCTCCTCGGCCACCAACTCCACCCGAGCCTCTCCCCATCTCCCCGGTGGATCGCGAACCCTGGGTTCCCACGCCAGAGAGATATGACGGCGACCTTGGTTTAAGCCGTTCTTTCTTGCTCCTGTGTAGCCTTGTTTTCGCACAGCAGTCGAGGACCTACGCCACAGACGGCGCAAGAATCGCGTACATAATTGGTCTGCTCCGTGGATCGGCTCTAGAGTGGGCCTCCGCCCTCTGGGAACGTCAGGACCCAGTAACCCGCTCTTACGACGCCTTCACCCAAGAGATGCGAAGGCTGTTCGACCACCCGGTTAGAGGAAAGGACGCCTCCGTCCGAATGCTCGCCCTGCGCCAGGGCAAGCGTAGTGTAGCCGAATACACCATTGAATTCCGCACACTAGCAGCTGAGAGTGGATGGAATGGCGAAGCACTGCAAGCCGTGTTCGTTAACGGCCTGAACGAACACCTCAAGGACGAGTTGGTGTCCTTCCCCGAACCTGAGGACCTGGATGGATTAATTGCCCTGACGGTGCGCATTGACAACCGTGCGTGAGAACGGAGACGGGTGAGACAACAGGAACCCAAACTCGCATCCCTTTAACCTGCTCCAGCCCCACCTGCACCTCCGGGTCCTACACAGTACACCCCGCGAAGCGCCGAGGGCGGTCCGGTCACTACAGGTCCCGAACCCATGCAGTTGGGACGCTACCGTTTGGACGGGGAGGAATGGCGCCGTAGACAGGAGACGAATAGCTGCCTTTACTGTGGCCGCCCTGGCCACTACATCGCGTCCTGCCCGTTGAGGAAAGGAAACGGACGGGCTCGTTAGTCTCTGGGGAACGACCAACGAGCCCAACCAACAAGGTCTCCTATCCCCGACATCCGTTTTACGCCACCCTGTGCCACAATGGTCAGCGACTTAGGGTGCAGGTCCTGATCGACTCCGTTGCTGACGACAGCTTCTTAGAATCGTCTCTTGCTGTCCAGCTGAGGCTCTCCTCCGAGCCGCTTTCGGAGGCCATCGAAGCCGTGGCCCTGGACGGTCGACGTTTGGCCCGAGTTACTTCCCGTACTGAGCCCGTCCGACTTTCGATGTCCGGCAACCATTCTGAGACCTTACGGCTCTTGCTCACAAGTTCTCCCCATATTCCGTTAATCCTGGGGTACCCCTGGTTAGTTAGGCACAATCCGGCTATCGACTGGACCGCAGGCAAAATCTTGAAGTGGAGTTCTAACTGCCACGCAGACTGTCTGCGAGCTGCCATCCCACCACCTGTGCCTGCTCTAGAAAACCCCCAGCCGGCTGACCTGACAGGAGTACCCTCCCTTTACCACGATATTGGGGAGGTATTCAGTAAGCGCCGTGCGCTCTCGTTCCCGCCACACCGTCCCTACGACTGCGCTATAGAATTACTGCCCGGATCCTCCTTCCCTAAGGGGCGTCTCTACAATCTCTCCAGACCAGAGAAGGAGGCCATGGAGAAGTACATTAGGGAGTCTCTGGATTCCGGATGCATTCGGCCCTCCTCTTCCCCTCTGGCAGCGGGATTTTTCTTTGTGGGCAAGAAGGACGGCACACTCCGCCTGTGTATAGATTATAGGGGGCTTAACGACATAACGGTCAAGAACAGATACCCCCTCCCTCTGATGACCTCCGCTTTCGATTCCTTACACGGCGCATCAGTGTTTACTAAATTGGATCTGCGCAACGCATACCACCTCGTCAGGATAAGGGAGGCGGACGAATGGCTAACCGGCTTCAATACCCCGATGGGGCATTTCGAATACCTAGACATGCCTTTTGGCCTCACCAATGCCCCGGCCGTATTCCAAAACTTCATGAACGACGTATTGGGCGATACGATAGGACGCTTTGCGTTCGTTTACCTGGATGACATTCTGGTATTTTCCGCTAACCTGACCGAACACATCCAACAGGTCCGACAGGTCCTTCACCGCCTCCTGGAGAATGGCTTATTCGTTAAGGCTGAGAAATGTGACTTCCACGTCTCCACTATCTCCTTCCTGGGGTACATCGTCTCGGAGGGGAGCGTGCGGATGGATCCTGCCAAAGTGGAGGCCGTGGTCAGCTGGCCTACCCCGGCATCGCGCAAGGCCCTGCAGCAATTCCTAGGATTCGCTAATTTCTATAGACGGTTCATCCGTAACTACAGCCGGGTGGCTGCTCCGCTAAACGCTCTCACGTCGTGTAAGAGACCTTTCGTCTGGACCTCGGAGGCCGAAGACGCGTTCCGGTACCTGAAGATTCGCTTCACCTCGGTGCCAGTACTCGCCCAGCCCGATCCATCGAGATGGATGCCTCAGACGTTGGAGTAGGGGCGGTGCTATCCCAACGCGCGGAGGATGACAGGCTTCACACCTGCGCTTTCCTTACCCGCCGACTGTCACCCGTGGAGACCAACTACGACGTCGACAATCGGGAACTGTTAGCAGTCAAGATAGCCCTTGAAGAATGGCGGCACTGGCTCGAGGGCGCAGAAGTGCCTTTCCTTGTATGGACTGATCACCGGAATCTGGAGTATATCCGCTCCACTAAACGTCTCAATCCCCGCCAGGCGAGATGGGCACTCTTCTTTTCCCGTTTCGATTTCGCCCTCACCTACCGGCCTGGTTCTAAGAACGGCAAACCCGACGCCTTGTCCCGTGTCTTTTCTAAGAACGAGGAGCCGCACGCTCGACAAAACGCTATCCTACCCAAACAGTGCGTAATCGGTGCGGCTCTCTGGAAGGTCGAGGAGACCGTCAAGTCGGCCCTTCTCAGCGACCCTGGCCCTGGAAACGAACCCCCTGGTTGTCTCTTCGTTCCCCAGTCTGCCCGGTCGGAGGTACTGGCCTGGTCCCATGCATCCAAACTTACCTGTCATCCCGGTCTGGCCTGCACTATGGCCTTCCTCCGTCGGCGCTTTTGGTGGCCAGCTATGCGCAATGACGCACAAGCTTACATTGCGGCTTGCCCTACCTGCGCCAAGAGCAAGCAATCAAATCGTCCCAGTCCCGGTTTCCTACGTCCCTTGCCAGTTCCTCGTCGCCCCTGGTCCCATCTGTCCCTGGATTTTGTTACCGGGCTCCCCTGTTCCAATGTCAATACCGTAGTCCTGACCATCGTGGACAGATTCAGTAAATAGGTTCGTTTCATTCCGTTGCCCAAGCTCCCCTCTGCTAAGGAGATGGCGGCTACCCTGGTCAAGGAGGTTTTCTGCATCTTCGGGCTGCCCCTCGACCTGGTCTCCGACCGTGGGCCTCAGTTCACGTCCGCGGTGTGGAAGTCCTTCTGTCGCGCCATTGGAGCCACTGTAAGCCTCTCCTCTGGGTTCCATCCGCAAACCAACGGCCCGGCAGAAAGGGCCAACCAGACCCTGGGATCCTCACTCCGCTGCCTGGTTTCTTCCAATCCCTCCACCTGGTCCTCCCAGCTCCCGTGGGTCGAATACGCGCACAACACTCTTCCCACCTCCGCTACTGGCATGTCTCCCTTTCAGTGCCTCTTCGGGTACCAGCCCCCACTGTTTCCCTCCCAGGAGAGGGAGTAAGCGGTGCCGTCCGTTCAGGCCCACATTCGGCGGTGCCACAGGACCGGGGCCCCGCTTACGCAGTGGGGGACCGCGTGTGGCTCTCCACTAAGGACCTCCCCTTACGCACAGATTCCCGCAAGCTGTCCCCCAGGTTCATCGGTCCCTTCACCATTGATCGCGTCATCAATCCCACTGTCGTCCGCCTCAAGCTGCCCTCCTCTCTTAAGGTTCATCCCTCCTTTCACGTTTCCCGCATCAAACCCGTGCACATCAGCCCGCTCCTTCCTCCTCCCCCTCCACGGATTATTGATGGGGGTCCCGCGAACACCGTCCGGCGGATCATGGACTCTCGGCGTCGGGGCCGTGGTTTCCAGTACCTGGTGGACTGGGTGGGTTATGGCCCGGAGGAAAGGTGCTGGGTCTCCCGTAGCCAGATCTTGGACCCGTCCATGATCCGGGCCTTACATCACCGGCGTCCGGGGGCTCCTGTGGGTCCGCCGGGAGGCGTCCGTCGGGGGGGGGGGGTACTGTCACGTCCCCGCCTCCTCAAGCGCGCAGCAGAGGGCGTCCGCGCTCCAGAAACCCTGTCACCAATCACCTACTCACACACCTGTCCCCAGTCACCTAATCACCAACCATTCAAATACAGCTTCCTGCCATCTCGCCCCTGCCAGATCAATGGTTCATGTTTACATGCCATATCTCACGTTTTCCAGTTCCTCGTTTCGCCTTTCCGTGTTCCGACCTTTTGCCCGTTTCCGACTACTCTGCCCGAGCCCTACCTGTACCTCTGCTCCTCGCCGTTGCTCCGACTCCTCGCCTACCCCTGACTATTCTGCCCAGCCCTTGACTGTACCTCTGCCGTCAGCACGTTCACCGACCTCTCGCCTGTCCCCAACTACTCTGCCTGCCGCTCGTCAGTACCTTCGCCGCCGGTACGTGAGACTCATCGCCTACCGTCCCCGTCCAGCTTGCCCGCCCCTGTCCCTCTCTTCCTCAGTCCTCACTTGGGTCCTCACCTACGATCGTGACAATTAGCCTACACAATAAGCTGAATCTCCTATTGAAAAAGGGTAAACAGTGTGTTAAGTATTTGTATTATATTTCAATAATAGACTCATTACATTTGTATTAATTTGGGAGTATCGCTCATTTGGGAGTATCGCCCATTCATCCTTGACGTCATGCATTCAGCGAGGGGTTATAAGCGCCTGGGTTCCATTTGGGTACCAACGCTCAGTGGCGTGGGCCGTGGGCCGATTAAGTCTGAAAATAGGGTTAAAAAGACAGGTAAATACTGAAAAAAAATAGTTTTCACTTAGTCAGTTTAAACCTACGACAACGGAATGCCTGTATAGGAAAAGTCATGGAAGAAAGAGTGTGTAGGTTTCAAAATGGCTGTTTAATTACAAACTCCAATGCCAATTTTCGTTGGTACCCAAATGTGTCTAGTTAACCAGCAGACATTATTTCCAAGTTTTGCTACATACTACCAGCTTCTAATAGCAAGGACCATGTTAGCTGCCTAGAATAACCTCATACTGTTGTTAGTAACTGACTATGACAAATTACCTGGCATAAACTATTGGCCAATTTGGTTAACTAGCAAGTTTTCTGTGTTTCAAGATGCAAACTTCCACGGTAATCATGTAGCCAACTGTACATGCTGTTTGCTTTGCTTATTAGCCAGGCTAGTAGTACTGTGACCAGAAAACATTACAAGGGCAAGTTCAGACTAATAGATGGCTATTCTCAGGTTACTGTATTAATGCTACATCAGATACATTTTGTTGAATTAATTTCAGTATACAGTTAAAAGAATGGCATGTCAACTCACATAGTTGAATGAAGGCATACTTTTCGATGAACTGAATAAAATGAATAGACAACATGTGGGGCTTTAAGAGTACTGATGTCACACCAGCGACAGGTGAGATTTCTGGGGAAATTATGCAGAAATACTTCCTGTTCTTGAGAGTTATGTACATCAGTAAATTAATTAATCTCTGATCATAAACTAGATGTTATTGGCTTATGTGAAACATGGCTATAGCCTGAAAAAGTAACTGCCCTAAATGAGGCCTCTCCTGGCTATACTAGTGATCATATACCCGTGCATCCTGAAAAGGAGGGGGTGTTGCTAATGTCTATCACAGTAAATATAGATGTACTCTAAAACCCATCACTGCTTTTCATTCTTTTGAAGGTTTACTCATGAAAGTTAACCAAGCTGATACATCATTTTACATAGCTACAATTTGCAGACCACCTAGGCCATATACAATGTTTCTCAATGAGTTTCCAGAATTATTGTCTAACCTTGTATTAATGGCAGACAGTATTCTAATTTTGGGCGATTACAATATTCATTTGGAAAAGTCAAACAACCCTCTTCAAAAAGCCTTTGAAGCCATTATTGACTCAATGGGTTTTATTCAACATTTATCAGGTCCAACGCACAGCCACAATCATACCATAGTTATAGTCCTGTGACGAGAAATAGATATTGTAGATCTAATAATTTCCCCCAAAAATCCTGGAATATTGGATCACTATCTTAATACATTTACCGTTAAAACAAGAAATCCACTCGCTCTGCAAACAATGAATTTTAAAAGCTGTACTATATATTCTCGCACTACAAATAGACTTTGTGATATTCTTCAATGACAAAGTAAATAAATCCGCAAACGATCTAATCAAGGATCTAAACAAAACACTACAAAATACTTTAGATGGGGTTGCACCACTAAAAACTAAATAAATACACAACAAGAAATTTGCTCCCTTGCACACAGACAATACTAGAGCACTCAAGCAAGCCTCCAGAAAATTGGAGCAAAAGTGGCACTCCACAATGTTGGAAATATTCAGACTAGCCTGGATGGACAGTACATTAAAATACCGACAAGCACTCACATCTGCTCGATCAGTGTATTTCTCCAACCTGATTGAGGTGCACAAAAACTATCCAAAATGTTACTTTGTTGGCATATCTCACTGTGAACTTCAACGGTTACATGTTCATATCCCAACAAACTAAGAAATCTCGGCATTACACCTGACCGTGACCTCTCCATTGATGACTTGCTTATTTTTATCTTCTTGGCAATGTGGGTGGATTGATTTCCTGCCTGTTGGGCCCTGTCCGGGGCCTCCCCCAGATAGGGCCACAGTGTCACTGGACCCCCTTTCTCGGCCCACAGGTCTTACGCTGCTATGTTATTGTGCTGGGGGAGTAGGGTCAGTTCTTCTCTGCTATGAATCCTTGTAGATCTAAGGAATGCATTTAAAAAAAAATCCCTGTCTCCTGCCATTTTACACTTACGTAGGAGGACATGATGTCTTGGCCCACACCTATAGTATCTATCTGATATTGCTTCCGATCTGGAATAGGTTTAAATATACTCTAGGCTCAATCCATATGCATCGTTTAATTATTACAATTTGACACTTAATATGTTGACCCGGCACAGCCAAAAGGGGACAGGTCACCCCTTTGAGCCAGGTTCCTCTCCAGGTTTCTTCCTACATTTCGGTAGTTTTTCCTAGCCACTGACATTCAACACTACTGTTGTTTGCTTGGGGTTTAAGGCCAGGTGTTTTGTAAAAATAATTTGTGACAACTGCTGATGTAAAAAGGACTTTATAAAATAAATTGGATGGATATATTGAACAACTGGGCTACTGCGTGAATACCCAAATTAATGTATAAGCATATAAATGTCCCCTTATACATGAATGTCTACAAAAATCTGTATTTTATACAGCCTATATTATTGGCACAGACAGGCCTACTTTATACATATACAATTATTAAATTATAACCATATAAGTAGTGATGGGATGCATTAGGCCAAGGCTTGCTTCGAAATATCAACCCAGTTAGCTCGAAGCGAAAAGGCAGAGGCTTGCTTCAGAGAAAAAATAACACGTAATGGCGAATGTCACGGATTTTGGAACATGCTTGTTTTAAAAGACAACAAGTATGGCGTTCTAAGCCTTTTCGGTGGCATTGTTGTTGTAGGCGAACGGAGCAAAACTAACTTGCTTTCTGAAAAGAACATTTGGCTTGCATTAAGCAATATTGGAGAGATTGTGGCCGTTGTGGTAAATAGTATTGTGGTGACCCTGGACAATGAAAGTCCTTGATTGTATTGTGAGCTGGACTTAACTGGGAGGAGGTAATTATGCAGTTGGGACGTCCTGCTGCTGAGTATCGGTTGGCATCAAGGGGGTGGTCCCTTTAGAGTTCCCGAATAGGAGCCAATATTAAGGGGAGTTTTGGCTGGGTTTTCGTTTTTGGGGCCTTTCATGTTGTGTGCGGAGCCACTGTTAAATAAAAATCCGGTAGTGACCTTGGAATGGCCACTACTCGCCCCTCCAATTGGGATATCCCTATTTGGAGTAGTTTGGTTGCCGGTTCGGGACAATGCTCGCCAGATGCTACAATCCAATATTACGAAGTCAGTAGCTGCCAGTTTAAGTTATTAATAAAATTGATTGAGAACCGTAGGTATTGCTACGATCACAATACATTTGGAGAATTCATTTAGCCATTAAATCATTCCACAGCATTATACAGATGCAAATACAATGCATTTGATATTGCATTATTTAATGAGAGTACGAATGCAATTACAAATCAACAATTTTCAAAACAGAATTTTTCATCGTCTTTAATATCTCACAAGTCAGGAAGACAAAGTTGTAAGGGAACGCCTATTAGAACAGTGTGTGTCTTTTCAGTGAGACATCTCTTTTGGCTTGGTTCACTTACAAGACAGCTAATACACCAATCAGCCATAACATTATGACCACCTGTCTAAAAGAAGGCTTATATAATGAGCATGTCAGATTGGAAAAAATTGCATGGAAATACATGAAACAGATCTCCTCATGAGACAGGATATTATGTGTAATTGTGTTTGTATCTAATATTCACCAAAACAAATCGTGCGAATATGAGGCTTGGGGCTGGCTCCGACATGTCAATCCAGTCTGCTGGAAGAAAGGGCTGAGGCTTGTATCCGAGCAACAGTAGCGCATGATTGATGACGTTTGAAGCTTTGGACGTCACACAACCATCTAATGAGGTTTTTAAAGACAAGGCGCTTTCCAGCCATGCTTAAAAAATACTAAACTAGTCTATAGCCTAACATACCAGAACTAATCATATTCTGTCAAACTGTTTCTGCTACACATCATTCTTTATCATAACAGCCAGGTAGGCCCAATACCATAGACTATTGTTTGAATTGTCTTGTAATTTCAGTAGGTACACCACCTAGCCGGTGGCTCAACATGTAGCATTGTGGAAGGCTATGCAGTTATATCACAAAGCCCGGTTCAAGTCCCGATGATTACTTTCTCATATGTGGCTTTGATGATAACACTGACAACACTGCATTTTATTTCCTATGTCAAGAGTATTTGCTCATCAGTTTTCAATATCACATATTAAGCATTAGATCCACCATATTTTAATGTTAACTCCAGCATTTCTCTCTTACAGATGTATCATTTAGATTTATGATCACCAGGTGATTAATGATGTCAAAATCTTTGTTGGATCTTTACTGACAGACACAGAGGCTTTCCTCCATGCCCAGTTATTTACAAGTGCTTCCAATATATTGGATAGCTAAGTAGCCTATGTAAAGGAGGTAATTAGATAATAATGTGTCTTCACTGTCACGACCGTGATGTTGTGGAGTGAATGGACCAGGGGTAGCAGTCGGTGCAATATTTATTATACAAACACAAACAACAGAAAACACCAAGCGCTGGAGAGAACTACTAAATTAAAGCAAACACAATGAAACAAAACTCACCGCACACATCGTGACCTGGAACAATGGACAACTGAGGGGAGCAGAGGAGAAACATTTAAACACATACTAATGGCTTAATTGGGCCCTGGTGGGAGTAATGATTGAAGACAAGACCAATGGAGGGGACCGGGATGAGTTCATGACTGTTGGAGAAAGAGGAAAAGCGGGAGATTACGGAGCTGTCCGTCACATCACCGTCACATTCACTGTCAGTATTGAATCCAGTTATAGTTCAGGTTTCATGTGCCAGCACACTTCAATCAAATTATGATATTTATTTTCGTATAAGTTCTCTTACGCCGCCTCAAAAATACCAAGGATGCACACATGTTTTTATTATTGTTGGTCAGGGGATTGAACCAAATTCTACAATTGAGGCTTGCTTTGACATTTCAACCAATTATAATCCATGCAAAAGGGCTGGGGCTTGCTTCTGTGAAACACCACGTGACGGATTATGTCCGAAGCCTCGTTTGATCACGTGCTTGTTCCAAAGCCAATTTGGAAAATGTAGGCTTCTATGGTTGTTCAGTGTGGTTCGGTGCCTGAGACTTTTCTGTTGAGAGGTTTCTGTTGTTCTCAGTATCTAGGCACATTAAAACGTATATACATATTGTAATTGTTAATGCTCAGATTCCACAGAAATCATGTTGGATAAATGTAGAAACTATGTCTATATGGTCACTCAACATATGATATGTATTCCTGACCAACAGGTGACACAACTGTGCAATGCGTTTCAAAGCCTCAAGAAATCCAACCGATGTTCAAACTATTTTGATGAAAGACTCAAACACTACAGAAAGCCTCTTTTACCCATCACTACAAAAAATGTAGTTGTATAAGCAAATTTAAGTCAGATATCTATGGACATTATCTGTAAAATCCTTGAAATTGTCATATTGTTGTTTTTTCGTTAATGGATATTTCCAAATGTCTGTGAAGACACTGTTCGCATGAAAACACACAAAAAAACAGTGTCTCATGATAAACAATCTACCCTGACTGGGGTTAAGGATAGCACATAAATAAGGTCCCTAATTAGAGGCAACACTGTGCACCTGTCTCTAGAGGCATCTCTTCTGACCATCGGCCAAAGACAAGTGCAGAGATGCCTAGGGGAATCCTCAAGGCCAGGACCTGACAGTTCAACAATATTGCTGATTGTGTTGATAGTCAATTCTAATTCCTTGCAACGACTTGTACATCTACTATCTAATTAACTAGTCTGAGCCTTAGTTAAATATTTTCTAAACTAACTAATCTATAGTATTTTGTTATGTTATACAAGAGGGTTCCCTGTGCAGTTAATGGACTTCCATCTCAGAGAATATCTCATATGAGCAATGTTGGTATTGTAATTATCATTACACCCAAATCAAATCGGGACCGTGTGAATCAAAATGACTTAGGAGTTCAGTTGCAACACCCAGTCCTAGTCATTAGGATTGCCATCTGTTCAGTAAAATATGAAATTGTCCCATATTATAGAATCATACTGTTTTCACTATTATACTTTCGGTATATGATAAGTGATGAAAGTGAGTTTGATGTACAGGTGCTGGTCAAATAATTAGAATATCAACAAAATGTTGATTTATTTCAGTAATTCCATTCAAAAAGTGAAACTTGCATAATGTATTCAGTCATTCCACACAGACTGATATATTTCAAGTGTTCATTACTTTTAAATTTGATGATTATAACTGACAACTAATGAAACCCCCAAATCAGTATCTCAGAAAATTGGAAAAGGGTACAACATTGACCGTTCCCAGGTGCACAGTGGGTTACCATCTTTATAAAATGGAATGTAAGTTTGAAATCACCCAAACTCTTTCAAGAGCTGGCTGTCAGGTCAGGTAACTGGGCAAGAATGGTCTTGTCTGTGAGGATGACCTGCTAGGAGGATGACCATCTTTTGACCGAAATTGTTGTACCCTTTTCCAAATCAATGATTATTCATTACTGTATCTCTCACTTGTCTTGAATGCTCTTTGGTCTTCATTTTTCTTCAGATACACTGTCTGACTGATGATAGTTCAAATGTGGGGGTTTGTCAAGAAAATGTGAAAGCAACGTCTTATGCTTCACATTTAGAGGCCAATGGCACAGTTACTGAGTTCTGGCCATGGCACTGTGGTTCGGGATGATCACTGGTGTTCAGACTCAGAAAGAACCCAGTTCAAATGATGCAACACTGTGAAATGGCATCTCACCAAGGAATCTGCTCGTGCAATATATTCATTGGGCAGAGGTTAAATCATGCTAATATAGATATAGGATATAGCACAGGGTTGATTACTTCTGAGTAGGGTTGGGAAGGAGGCACACTTGCCCCGAATCAAGCCTCATCAGAGGGAGCTAAAACACCCTTAGGGAAGCAGCTTCGGGCAGCAAGGAGTGGAAAACACCAGATGAGCAGACTGCTATTCCTGAGTCTCTGGTTATGTTTGATTTAGAAGACTAATTTAGATACCCTTTTTGTTGCTGAATGCCCTCCAAGGCCCAGAACATTTGCACTGTTTGTTCCCTGTGACTTTCCCTGTTACAGTGCTGCCATACTTCTTTCTTGCCTACTTTTTAGCCTTCAATTGGAGTATATCTACCTTTTCCCCAGATTTATATGTTTCTGTTCAAATAAGTGCATTTTACACAGTAAACATCATTGTAGTACTACAGCAAGCCATGTGTGTGGAGATAAGTTGCAAGACATGCCTTTACACAAGATGCTAATTAACGTAGATACTGTACCAGGTGGAATAGTGTGCTAGAGATCCTATAAAGATTCCTCGAGCTGCAGCCAGCAATCTCAGAAGCTAGTGATGTGCAGTTCACAAACAATTCATTGTTATTAAAAATGTGTTGCTGACTCAAGGGCACCAAGAAGTTTTTAGGGATTTGTTCAATAGTAAATGTTTTTGGTTTGCCGCAGATTTCTACAACATCCTTGGTTTAATATGCGGTCCTCCAGCTAAGTGCTCCAACCAATGGTTGTTTACATTTGCAGAAAAAATTGTATCAAGCCAGGCAGGATAATAAATCATTAACTGATAATTAGACACAGATTGCAATTATGAATATTGGCAATTGATTGATTGTGATGATACAAACATTCATATGAAAACAGTGTTTAAAAAAAGGCCTCAAACAATTAAAAAAATTCATTTGAATGGCTGGCAGCAGAGTACTACACATTGTCACTTGCAGAATTCAAAGGCAGACCAGTGCGGCTTTTCGCCTCAAATGGTTACCCAATATTTGTTGTCTTGTAGGTGTACTAGAGTGTTTTCATATTAATGTGTCTGACCTTGATTAACAGCTACCGGCTATTGGGTGGCGAGACAAGGAACTGTCTAAATTATCCTGCTCCTCTCTCTGTAAGGAGATAGCTGAGGCCTGAATGTTTTCAAACATATGGCAATACAGCTGTGCTTATATGCTCTTCTTAAGTTTACATTTGTTAAACAAAATTCCCCTAATTGTTCTCTCTAAGGATTCTCTATGTCTGTCTATCCCATGATCTCATACAAATCCTAAAACATATCAATTTGACCATGTAATTTATTATTTGCTATCTGAAATTGATCTTGTGTATGTCAGCAACAAAGTCAATATGTTTGTTTTTACCAATTGACTAAGCAAAGTTTTCAGTAAAGATCTGTCTCTGGCTTTGTATGAACATTACTGAAATTCTGAGTTTATTTGCAAAAACTGATCTCTTATGCTCCGTGCATTTATTGTACCTTTCAATGAGATACTAACAATCTCAAGATGATTTATTTTGATTGATGGGGAACACTTACAAATAAACTGTTTATTCCAATAGTTGTATAGATAGGACATGCACCAGCAGAACAGAAATGCAGTACTTTCATCATAAAAGCATAGTTACCTAGCTAGTTAAATAATAGTAATGCTACTTGCCTAATTCAAATTCAAAACTACGTTGCTCAAAAAAATGAAGGGACCACTTAAAATCAAATTGGGTCTGGATGAAGGAAATACTAAATGATAAAAATCTTTACTGAGCAAAATGACATAATGGTCAATGGAAAATCAAAATACCCACAAAACAATGCCTAATGTTCAACATTCCCAAGTTCTCCCATGTCTCTCTACAGTGCTGTACACACTACAGTACCTTGAAGTTGAAGCTCCCAGTATCCATGTAGTGAATAATGCATAAAAGTGTCAAGAATCTGGTAGAATTGATGGAAGGACACGGGCGCAGAGACGGTATGGAGGTAGTGAGCCATGTTTTTAATGAACAAAGGAAACAAAAGAACAAACTTACAAACTTAAAGCAGACAATGACAGGGTGTAGTAGCGCCTTCGGCTGACAACCAAAATAAACCACACCACTGTGGTAAAACACTCAACATAAATAG
>JACXGJ010009084.1:0-25099 GCA_016801105.1 Esox niger
ACACACACACACACACACACCACGTCACCAGGGGCTCGGCTCACCAAGTCCCCATTACTGAAGGCACTAGGGGTCCACGGAGGATTGCAGCTGAAAGGCTGTAAGTGTCTGTGTCTGTGTGCTGATGGGTGGCTGTTGGTACCTACTTCCCCAGCTTTCCAACTCCCAGGTGTTCCTCTCTCCCTCCTCTCTCTTCTCTCTCTTGCTCTCTCTGTATATATATAATATATATCTCTGCCATCTCTCCATCTCTCTGACAGTTTACAGTTTCAGGCCGTCGTCTTCATGTTCCCCCTGCGCTGCCTCCTGTCACATCAAACCATTCACATTACCCAGCGTATGCCCACCCCCACCCCACCACACCTCTTCCTCTACCCCCATTGCTCTCTTGCTTCCACGCTCCCTTGTCCCTGTCCCTCCGACTCCTTTCAGACAGATTGTTTTGGGATGATGGCCAGTTCTAGGCATAAGTGACATAAGAGGGGGCTCCGAAACAAAATGTTGCTTCGGGCCACCAAAAGGCTAGATCCGGCCCTGCTGGGCCGCGTGCGCCGGAGGAGCTGCTTGACTAGTTAGCGGTGTACGATGGGTGTCCAGAGCCATATCTTCTCCCTCCGTGGCCGGCTGCATGCCTGCGCCAAGGGCCGTCACTGCTTCTCCGTCACCTGGGTGGGATCCAGGTGGGTCCTGGGTAAAGGAAACCTGGGACAAACTGATTCATTATTGATTATCAATGACCCATTGAGAACTACTCATTTTCCATCTCTATTGTGTGTGGGTGTGGGTGTGGGTGTGTGTGGGTTTGGGTGTGTGTGTGTGTGTGTGGGTTTGGGTGTGTGTGTGTGTGTGTGTGTGTGTGTGTGCGCGCGCACAATTTATTTTAACATAATTTTAAGGAAGAAAGACTTGGATAAACCTGCTCATTGAAAGACAAAACATCCCATTGCATTTTTCTGGACTGGAAAAGCTGTATGTCTAGATTGTGCCAAATGAAGTTAGCTAAGTACTCCAAAAGCTTCCGGTTGTTGACCTTCAGGGACATCTTAATGAGAGTCTTAAGAGCCGAAAATAATGGAGAGAAATTAAATTGGAGACCTTTAGAGAAGGGCATGGCTAACATATGCCCAAGTGACATAGTGCACTTTACACACACACACACACGCCACACACACACACGAGGTTTCCCTAAACACAGTCTGAGCTTTAATGTGACCTTTGAACTTACAGGTGAAAGCCACTGTTTTTACTTTCTCCTGGAATGTGCGTGCGTGTGTGTGCGTGCGTGCGTGCGTGCACATGTGCGTGCTCTGCAGGTAATGATGACCTTTTTCCTCTCGGGGTCACTAAGGGTCAGTGGGGGTCACAGAAACTAACGCCCCCCCGTCTTCCTCCCCCACTCCCCCACTCTCCAGCTCCCCCTTCTCTCACAGCCACCATGTCCATCCTGGGAAAAGTCGGAGGCAAACCCTCATTTAAGATCTAAGAGTCCCGTCCTTTCCTTTGACCCAACTTTTAAAGTGGTGATTATTACCCAACCACAGTACACACACACACACACACACACACACACACACGGTTACACACCGTTGATCTCCATGGCACTACCATCATGGAGCTGTTGTCAGCCATTATGGTTTTCCACAACGTCCTGACTGAAGTAGCTGCCGTAACTTTGGGTCTGAGAAACAGCAATTTGTCTCTATGGCTTTGACGTGTGCAGTGGCTAATCTCCCAGTATGAAGGAAGACTTTTCCTACGCTTGAATGGCATCGGAGCGGGAATCGGAGCGGGAATCTGCGTGGATCAGAACTAGCTTGGCAGGTGTCTCCCCAATGATGCCTGGGAGTAGCTGTGGGAAGGACAGCGGTGTCTGGTCTGTGCTCAGCCTGTTGAAACACATCCTCATCGTCATCACGGCTGTTCACCGGGAACAGGAAGTGAAACACAGACGGGCTTCATGACTCATCCTGATTACATCACACGCTGCTTTAATGCCGCTCTCTCTCTCTCTCTCTCTCTCTCTCTCTCTCTCTCTGTCTCTCTCTCTCTCTCTCTCTCTCTCCCGATTATCTCTCTGTCTCCATCACACACACCCCACCCCTACGCCTCTTTCTCCATCTCTGTGTAGCTAAAACATTCTCTCTTCCTTGATTCTTTCTCATTCTCCTGCCCTGACAGGGCATCTAACCAACACAATCTGTTTCTCTCTCTCTCTCGTGTCTTTCACTGTCTATATCTCCGTGTGACTTACTCCCCCTCCTCTCAATCTCTCTTCAATTTCCTTCTCTGTTTTTGTGTCTCCCACCTAACCAATCCCAGCATCATCATTCCTACTTCAGCATGTCTAGACAGAAGAATAGGGTCTTATTCGCCCTCATTTCTGTGTCACCAACTCATTTCTTATTGTAGATGTGCTCTGTTTCGGCGTCCAGTGGGATATTAGCATTATCTGTCAAAACAGTGGATGAAGCAGGATGGGCACCAGGGTATTGGCATCCAGCATTCACTGCACCTTCATTATAGTATGCATTCTGATGAGCTGTTCATACATACAGATCCTTTGGATATTTTCACATTCTCTACATTTTGTTGTGTTGTAAAATGTATTTATAATTGATTGAATGTATATTTTTTGCCATCAATCTGCACAAAAAAAACAAATTACAAACCAAATATGTGGCAATTTATTGATTATAGAAAACTCAAATGTCAAATGTTTGTCGGTATTCAGTAGTTTGCAGAAGTGCCTTTGGCAGCGATCACAGCTTCTAGTCTCCTGCGGGATGTCTCTTCCACACCTGGATTGTGGCCCCTCTTGCCTTCTTGCCGGGTTACTTTGGCCAGACGGCCAGCTCTAGCAGGTGTCTCGGTGGATCCTAATTTCTTCCATTTAATTTTGATGGAGCCCACTGTGCACCTAGGAATTTGCTGTGCTTTAGCCAATATTTTTAAACTGTTCCCCCGATATATATGCCTCGAACGAGTCTCGAACGAATCTCAGAGGTCTATAGAGAGTAAGTCGCTTTTGGATAAGACGCTGCTAGGTTGAGTAGTGTGTTAATTGGCCACTTTTTGAGTATTGTGAAATGGGGTTGAATGATTTTCCTTAATAATTTTGCAGGCATGGCTTTATAGAGCAGCGAATAAAATGAAATAAATCAATGCAGAGTCACTTTCAGGGACCAACTACAAGCAGAAGTGAAATAGGGCCACATGTCCCCGCCAGAAAGCTGAAACTGAGATGTAAATTTGTGTCTCAGCATGAGAACGACCCAAAGCATAATGTCAAAGATACAACTGAGTGACTAGATAATAAAAAGGCAAATGTCCTTGAGTGGTCGAGTCAAAACCCAGAAATAATTCAAATTCGAATCTTGGCGGTATTACTTAAAGATTGCTTGCCTTCGATGCTACCCAAGGAACCTCCCAGAAGATGATCAGTTTGGCAGAGAAGATCTGTTAAAAACTGTCAAATCAAGGTGCACAAAGTTGGTAGAGACCTATCGCAAAAGACTCACAGTCGCCAACAAAAAAATATCTTAAAAATCTAGAGGGTCCATGATATATTTGTACTTTTAATTAGAACACCAGTCATTGAAAAATTCAAATAATCGATGTGCATAATCATTCACTTGGATAATACACAGTCGCTCTAATTGATATCATCAGTCACTTGGCGTGATGTTATTAGCACGCACGCGGGTGGACGCACGCACGCGGGTGGACGCACGCACGCGGGTGGACGCACGCACACGCATGAGTAAATCCACACATTGTCTGCATCATTATTGTATTTTGCCGTGATCCAAAACACAAGTATGCCCAGACACAGCTGTAGGGAGCGTCAGCCGTAGGGAGCGTCAGCCGTAGGGAGCGTCAGCCGTAGGGCGCGTCAGCCGTAGGGCGCGTCAGCCGTAGGGCGCGTCAGCCGTAGGGAGCGTCAGCCGTAGGGCGCGTCAGCCGTAGGGAGCGTCAGCCGTAGGGAGCGTCAGCCGTAGGGAGCGTCAGCCGTAGGGAGCGTCAGCCGTAGGGCGCGTCAGCCGTAGGGCGCGTCAGCTCTAGGGCGCGTCAGCTCTAGGGCTTCCATTTCAATTAATGACATCACTAAAGACTTGGATCAGCAGTCCAGTCATTTGTATTTTGTAATGGAGCATGTGTTGGCATATGTGCATATTTGTACCTGTATAACCTGGAGTATAAATTAAATGAATAACTCAGTCTGCTCTGTAAAGATTTTTAAGTGCACATTCTTCTGCAGTGTGCCGTTCTGCAGTCACAGTGTGTACTCCAGCACACAGTGTGTAATCCAGCACAAAGTTTTTACTCCAGCACACAATGTGTACTCCAGCACACAGTCTGTACTCCAGCACACAGTCTGTACTCCAGCACACAGTGTGTAATCCAGCACACAGTGTGTAATCCAGCACACAGTGTGTAATCCAGCACACAGTGTGTAATCCAGCACACAGTGTGTAATCCAGCACACAGTTTTTACTCCAGCACACAGTGTGTACTCCAGCACCCAGTGTGTACTCCAGCACCCAGTGTGTACTCCAGCACCCAGTGTGTACTCCAGCACCCAGTGTGTACTCCAGCACCCAGTGTGTACTCCAGCACCCAGTGTGTACTCCAGCACCCAGTGTGTACTCCAGCACCCAGTGTGTACTCCAGCACACTGTGTGTACTCCAGCACACTGTGTGTACTCCAGCACACTGTGTGTACTCCAGCACACAGTGGGATTATTTGCGACCTTGGTGGGTTATTTTGCAGCTGCGTTGGTTTTGGAGTACGGTGGAATTATGTTGAAATTGATTTTCAGTGTGGTAGCTACTTTAATATGATCTGGGTGAATAACCACAGGCTGCCATTGCTGTGTCTTTCTGTCACACACACACACCTACACACCTGAAAGGACATACAACCTGTCTTAGGCAATATTCCCTGTGGTTTCTGGAGTGGTTGGCTGCTCTCGTCCATTCACGCTCTCTCTCTCATGTACGTTTTTCTGTTTTTTTTAACTCACCGATAGGGAGTTTATTTTCGTGAGGTTTCTGAGCAGAGAATGTTTGCAGAAGTGTGTGGTTGGTCAATGGCGTCTCACATTGTAGCAGGGTGGCCTGCTCTCTCTCTCCCTTCATGATTTCAGCGTTGCATCTAAAGCATGTTTGACGACGGAGCATGTGAGCGTATCGAAAGCCCTGGAGAGGTCACTTCATTGGTGGATTTGGTGAGCGATGGTATGGTGTAGAGGGAGATGAAGCGCTGCGGTAGCTGACTGCGCTGCTTCAGGTTTTTCTGGCGTTGGTTATCTGTCAAGTGAAGAATCACACTCGTTGTGAGTTTCTGGATTAAATGTTTGGAAAGAGTGCAAATGTCACAGATAATCTCTCAGGTTTAAACAAGATTATTATGTCTGAGAGGAAGATCCAGAAAGTTCACAGTTTCAGAGAGGAGGATCCAGAATTCACAGAATCAGAGAAGAGGATCCAGGATTCACAGAATCAGAGAAGAGGATCCAGGTTTCACAGTTTCAGAGAGGAGGATCTAGCCTTCTCAGTCAGAGAGGAGGATCTAGCTTCACAGTGTCAGAGAAGAGGATCCAGGTTTCACAGTTTCAGAGAGGAGGATCTAGCTTCACAGTGTCAGAGAGGAGGATCAAACTTCACAGTGTCAGAGAGGAGGATCTAGCTTCACAGTGTCAGAGAGGAGGATCAAACTTCACAGTGTCAGAGAGGAGGATCTAGCTTCACGGTGTCAGAGAGGAGTATCTAGCTTCACAGAGTCAGAGAGGAGGGTCCAGCTTCACAGTGTCAGAGAGGAGGATCTAGGCTTCACCGAGTCAGAGAGGAGGATCTAGGCTTCACAGTGTCAGAGAGGAGTATCTAGCTTCACAGAGTCAGAGAGGAGGATCTAGGCTTCACGGTGTCAGAGAGGAGGATCTAGGCTTCACGGTGTCAGAGAGGAGGATCTAGGCTTCACAGTGTCAGAGAGGAGGATCTAGGCTTCACAGTGTCAGAGAGGAGGATCTAGGCTTCACAGTGTCAGAGAGGAGGATCTAGGCTTCACAGTGTCAGAGAGGAGGATCTAGGCTTCACAGTGTCAGAGAGGAGGATCTAGGCTTCACAGTGTCAGAGAGGAGGATATGGAGGTTCACAGCAAGTCTAGCTTAAATAGGGTCATTGATTCCATTCCTTTATTTTAACCACTGTTGTTTTCAGATCGCCATTAGGATATGGTACATGTGGTTTTACAGGTCCCTCCTGATCTAGGGTCATATTGGCATTTTAATTTTAAAAAATGATGAAGCTTTTCCTGAGATTTTCTTTGTTTTTGCAAAATGGCAAGGATTTACAAATCAGAAACAATGACAAGAGATGGGGACAACTCATTTGACGATTTTGTAGAAAATACATAATAATAATGCTCATATTCTTTTCTCCTTTCTCACTTTCTGCTCGCTGTCTACTCCCTTATTTAATTCTTTATATCATGCTCACACAATTCAATAAACTTTATTGACGAAATGACTAAAGGCTATACTAAAACTACTGCTATTAAGACGACTTTTACTACTACTACTACTACTACTTACTACTACTACCACTAACTACTACTACTAATAATAATACCACTACTACTACTACTACCACTAACTACTACTACTACTAATAATACCACTACTACTACTACTACCACTAACTACTACTACTAATAATAATACCACTACCACTACTACTACCACTAACTACTACTACTACTTACTACTACTACCACTAACTACTACTAATAATAATAATACCACTACTACTACTACTACCACTAACTACTACTACTACTAATAATACCACTACTACTACTACTACCACTAACTACTACTACTAATAATGATACCACTACCACTACTACTACTACTACTACCACTAACTACTACTACCACTAACTACTACTACTACTAATAATACCACTACTACTACCACTAACTACTGCTACTACTAATAATACCACTACTACTACTACCACTAACTACTACTACTACTAATAATACCACTACTCCTAGTACAACTACTACTACTACAACTATTACATACTACTACTTCTATTACTACCACTATTATAAATAATAATAGTCTTTAAAACAGTGGAAATCGGGTTAATATTTAAAGCAACTACAACAATAGTAATACAAATACAAAGAAATATTTTCTCTCACCTCGCTCTGTCTCAACTCTCCAAATTATCTCTCTCAACTCACCCCTAATTATCTCTGTTTCAACTCTATCCTAATTATCTCTCTGTCTGAACTCTCTCTCCTAATTATTGCTCAGTCGCAACTCTCTGTCGGTCGTAACTCTGTCCCAACCCTGTCTCATCTGTCTCAATTGTTTTAACAGCTGAGAGGAGATTTTCATTGTTGATAATGTGTTGTCTTTATGCTTGGGAGCGGATTCAAGATCAGCTTTTTTGTATGAGTTCAAGTTGCCATTCAGTGGCTTTTTACTGACGTAGCGGGTACCAGGGGGCAGTGTGATGGAAGGACACTGAGCAGGTTCTGAGTGGTGTGAGGGAGGAGGACAGGGAGACAGGACTGGGGGATGTTTCAATCAGGGTTTTGAGATCGGTAGGGTTTATGTTCTATTTATAAATGACATGTTACAGTTGACACGTTGCGTGGAAAGGGGAACAGAGATTTCGACCAGAACAGGTTTGTGGTCAGAAATAAGGAGATGGTTATCAAAAATATTGGAAGGTCAGACACCAGTGGAACAAACTAAATCTAATATGTGACCTTTGTTTTGACTTGGGAAAGTGACATTCTGTGTGATATTGAGACTGTCAGGTAGGCACATGAAATCTGCAGTAGAAAACAGCTGGCTGTGTTGTCAGTGTGAATATTAGAATCGCCCAAAAGAAATACAGTTAGGTCCAGAAATATTTGGATACTGACACACTTTTTACGAATTAGTCTCTGTACGCCACCACAATGGATTTGAAATGAAACAACCGAGATGCAGTTGAAGTGCTGACCTTCAGCTTTAATTCAAGAGGTTGAACAAAAACATTGTATGAAACGTTTAGGAATTGCAACTATTTTCATCCACAGCCTCCTTATTTCAGGGGCTTATTGGACAAATTAACACAATAATAAATAACATTTTCATTTTTAATACTTTGTCGAAAATCCTTTGCAAGCAATGGCTGCATTAAGTGTGGAATACATGGACACCACCAAACACTGGGTTTCCTCCTTTAAGATCAGGTCATTGACCCAGCCACTGCAAAAAAATCCACTTCTTTGCCTTAAAAAACCCCTGAGTTGCTTTCAGAGTTTGGTAAAAGTGAAGTGCTGTCCAGTTAGTTTTGCTGAATTTGGCTGAATCTGAGTAGACAATATATCCCTATACACTTCAGATTTCATTCAGCTACTTCTGTCTTCTGTCACATCATCACTGAACACTAGTGACCCAGTGCCATTGGAAGCCATGCATGCCCATTCCATCACACTGCCTCCACCGTGTTTTACAGATAACGGGGAATGCTTTGGATCATGACCAGTTCCAAGCCTTCTCCATACCTTTTTCTTCCCATCATTCTGGTACATGTTGATCTTAGTCTCATCTGACCAAAGAATGCTGTTCCAGAACAGGGATGGCAAAGTCTTATCTGGCCTTTCTATTCTTGAGACTTATGAATGGTGTGCACCTTGTGGTGAACCCTCTGTATTTGCTCTTGTGAAGTCTTCCCTTTATGGTAGACTTGGATAATGATATGCCTACCTTTTGGAGAGTGTTCTTCACTAGGCTGGATGTTGTGAAGTCTTCTCTTTATGGTAGACTTGGATAATGCTTTCCCTACCTCCTGGAGAGTGTTCTTTACAAGGCTGGATGTCGTGAAGTCTTCTCTTTATGGTAGAGTTGGATAATGATATGCCAACCTCCTGGAGAGGGTTCTTCACTTGGCTGGATGTTGTAAAGTGTTTTTTCTTTACCATGGAAAGGATCCTTCGATCATCCACCACTGTTGTCTTTTGTGAATGTCCAGGTCTTTACCCAGCCTGGTTTATGAAGAAATAACAAAGGAACAGCCCCCATCTGTCCATGAAACAGCTTTTGAGTTACCTTTGGGCCTTTGAAAAAGAGGAGGCTACATATTGAAGAGCTGTAATTCCTAAACCCTTCCTCCAATTTGGATGTGCAACTTGTTTGTGTCACCGACTTTATCACGCTAAGCACACAATGCATGTGGCCAGTACTGTTGCAGTGGTGTGGTATTTTGATTGGACCAAAAATAATGGATGGTTGAACTCTTACATTGTGTGAAGTTTCGACGTGATCCACTGTTGCTGTTAACCAACAGGACTGGGGTAGCGGTGTAGCACTGGGAGTTCAGATGAAGCAGCTCAGCTATTCATTTTCTCAGCGGGGCGCAAATGTTGATGAGCAAGTAGAGAGTAATCCACATGAGAAAAGCGTGGATCCACGTTATGTCGTTGAGAAGCCAGGTTGGTAGACTGAAAACACACTGGCGGGGGCGGACTAGTAAACAGAACTTGGGAGAGAATACCATGTCAGAGACCAACTGGATCCCAGATCCGCTTCTCCATTCCATACCAGGCCAAGATTGGAGAAGAAGCCCGCGGCGACCAGTTGCGTTACAGAATTAACAGCACAGGGAGGAGATCAGACTGCATGTTCCCTAGCAATTGTTTGTTTCAGAAAAGAAAAAATAATTTAGCTAAGGAAGTTAGATATTGCTGGGAAAAGAGAAGTGGCAGGCAGCTGTGCCAGCGTTCTCTCCACTTCCCGTGTTTACAGCACATGACTTGGGAATGTGATGTTTCATCATTAACTCTGTCTCAACTCACTCTGTCTAACCTCTCTGTCTCAACTCACTCTGTCTAACCTCTCTGTCTAACCTCTCTGTCTCAACTCACTCTGTCTAACCTCTCTGTCTCAACTCACTCTGTCTCAACTCACTCTGTCTAACCTCTCTGTCTCAACTCACTCTGTCTAACCTCTCTGTCTCAACTCACTCTGTCTCAACTCACTCTGTCTCAACTCACTCTGTCTAACCTCTCCGTCTCAACTCACTCTGTCTCAACTCACTCTGTCTCAGTTCTCTCTCTTTCTCATGTCTGTCCTTCTATTTCTTCCACTCTGTCTCAACTCGCTTGTTATATTAAAATCTTTCGCTGGCTGTCACTCACATAGTTTCCCTGTCTTTTTAAACACTACTTTATTTACACGATACTTTAATAGTAATGACATGGTTCATTTTTGCACTCTGCGAGACATGAAGAAATCCCCCTCCGGTTTCAGTGGGAAGCCTGTCTCCGTGTGTGTTTGTGTTGGGACGTGGAGGGACCTAAAGCCTGTAATTTGTGTTAAAGGCAGCAGGATGTGTGTTTGTTGTGATGAGATGCCTGGGTATCCGTGGGGGGGGGTGGCCATTGGGGCGGACGCACAAGTACCAATGGGGGGTTTGGGAAGAGGAACCTCCAAGAGGGAGTGCAAATGGAGCTCCTATGCGCGTGTTTTATCAGCCTGTCCCTGGGGAGTCGACAGTGATGTCATGGTGTGTTAGCGATCGCACCGTCGGCGGGGGGGTGCCGGCTCGGGCCTTGGACCGGGTCCCAAATGGCCCCCTTTAAGTGGTGCACTAGATAGGAGACAGGCTGCCTTTTGGGACGGCGCCACGTCTCCCGGTTTGATTTGGCTGTGGGTGGTAATTGTTCTGTATCAGCCGCATACTGACTGCCAGGCGTTATGGTCGGATCAAAAACCCAAAATGTTCTGCTGTTGTTCCTGACTGTGTCGGGAAAGAGGATGAAAGGAAGTGTAGCTGAACCTTTGAAACCTCCACCTAGTCCCCAGCTGGCTGTTCTGAAGTAGGCTGTATTGAATATTGGTGCTTTAAAGATGCTCTCCAGAGTTTTTATGTAATGTCTGCCAATCAGTGCGCAAGTCAAATCGGCTCGCGTTTCTTTTTCATGCAATGCTAGCACTGCAATTTTAGCGACACGTTATGAATTTGCACCGTGACATACAAATGTCTTGTGTTTCATGTACATGTGTGCAGTTTGAAGTATAAGTTGCTATGTACGTTTCACGCAACTGCTAATCATTTCTTCACAACAGCAGAGTTCCTGTGAACCTCTGACATGCTACGTAGGCGCCGATGTACTTTAAGTCATTGCGCTAATGTTGGTTAGCGTTGGCCTTTAACTTCATTCAAAGTGAATGCCAAGTCATAGAAATTCAATCCGTGGCTTCACCTCCAGGAAAGTAGATAAAGAGCTTCGTTGCCAAATCCCGGACTGTCTCTTTAAGATCGTGGAGTGCATTACAGTACAGTGACAAGTTAAGCCAGTCCCATCCCTCTGCAGTAAAACTACACAGATGGCTTATTGGCTGGAACAGTGTACTCCAGCGCGCCCCAAAATCTCCCCAGTCCTCTACAACCCGCCCGCTCACCCCTCCCCTGCTCAATGTCCAAGGTCATCCGGGAATCCCACACGGCTCAGTTGCTCTGTGAAGACCACAACGGCACTGCCGTGGCGCTGACGTCATGACTACCGAAGCCGCCGGCCTCCTTGGGTCGCCACACAGAGCGGCGAATGCCAGGCCTGCCGGGCAGACACACGTCTCCATAACACCGTGATTACCGGAGCTTTAGGTGGCGCACTGAGACTCCCTCCTCTCCTCTCATCCCTCCTCTCATCCCCATCAAGGCCGTCTTTTGCTGGGATCCCATTCCGCAGCATGGCTGCCCCTGGAACTCCAGGTTGAGATCTTCTCCTTACATCGCCTGTTGTGCACCTCCCCATCCATGCCCATCTCCTCCTCTCTGAACCTCCCGCAGGTTCATAACCGCCAGATCGGTTGTAATGTAGCGCTGCCTCTGTGACTAGAGCGGTTTTAAGCCAGGCCTTGAAGACCCACAGAAATAGAGCCTGAGGGAAAAACAATAGATGAAGAGAAAAGGCCCGAAAGAGAAAGCTAAACAGAATGCAGGTTTTGGGAGAGATTACATGAATCACGGTTACAGCTATAATTCAAAGATTCTAAACTTAAGTCATACATAGTTTACTAAAGTCAACATATCAAAGTTGGCCAGGGACAGAATGGTTGCTGGTTTGAATCCCCAAGCTGTCAAATTGAATCATCTATTAATGAACGCTTGAGCAGGGCACTTAAATATATTTATCCGGTTAGAACCTGCTAAATCTGTAAAACATAAACATTTGTGTTAATCAGACAGATACTATTACTATAACGCTTTTAGTCAACTTGTGGTTTGCTAGCATATTGTGGGATGGTTTTCAGAATTTGTCTCACAGATTTGCTATTATATGATATTTATTTTAAAAAATTGTCTGATTCAATGAATACAGCTACATGCAGAAACGAAAATGTCAAGTCATGCCATAATCCCATAGCTGCCATTTTGGCAGGGAAATTAGCTGCATTTAATTTTAATGTCAGTGCTGGCATGGGTTCAAGTCACATATACTGCTCTTCCAATTAAACTCTACTTTTCCTGTTACATTTCCTATTAACATACTCAATCCCTCAATCAATGAATTGAATCTCTTTCTGTCCTATGTATGGATACTGAAATCCTGGAATTTTTCACAAAACCCCGGTTGAAGGATTCCCGGGAATCTGGAGGAAACGAACTGGCAAATCTTGACTCCCCCAATCTGGAATTCAGAATAACCAGGGAATTCATTGAAAGTTCCAGGAATCTGTCAACCCTTTTTCCATCTAATAAAATAATAAAAACTGGATGTACAGTAACTCCGGTTGCCTTGGGACTGGAGCTATCACCGGGCTCTCTCATTGTTTCCTAAAGCAGGACTAGATTAATGTAGTGTCCCCTTTTATTCAGTGTTATACAAAAGAAAGCTTGTCGCCTGACCCCGGGGGGGGAACCCACGCAGACAGAGTGTGGAACTGTGGTTTCCTCGGTGACAACAGCCTTTCATCACGTCAGGCTGCCAGAGACACACACACACACACACACACACACACACACAGCAGTGGCAGTGCATGTTTGGTGTCCTGATCAACTCTGCCAGGTGTGTATGTGTGTGTGGCATGGGATGAGTTAGGGGGTTCATGCATCTGGGTGGAACAGCCTAGGGCTGTCTCTACTCCCTCCCTCACCCTGACCTCTGGGTGACCTTCCATGACCGTTGGCTGGACTACCTCGTCGAGGTGGAAGGGAGAGTGGGTCGAGCCCATGTCTGTGTTGCCGGGAGATTTCTATATTGCAAAAGCTTCTTCTGATCATTCGCATATCCGTAAAAAAACAAACGTGCTGCTCTAATGAGCTGTACCAGAAAATAACAGAGTGGCCCGCTCAACCAGCGCTCCCGATGACCGGCTTTATTCACCATGTTTGATCCACAAGGATCTTCGTTAGGTGGATAATTGGGCGCATTCCATGCAGTGGACTTATTATAATAGTGCCCAGATATATTATAATGGTGTCTAGATAAGCCTGGACATTCGCATACATCATTCATAGATGTATGTACGTCCAATTTATTTTCCTCTTCTCCGTGCCAGACTCTGTAAGCAGGGCTTCATCTGGAATTGGAGCTGTTTTGAGGAAGCTTCATTTGCCAGGGGTATCTGAGGGGCGTAAATCCAACCACACCAGATACAAACAAAACAACCAAAAACTAGACCACGAGTCACCTGTTGACTTGTATATGCTGCACTGTCGATTTCATTATCTGTGTCATTATCAGTATCATTATCGATGTTGCCCAGCTCCTTCTAAATACCAGTGAATTACTGGGCTGCATTGAGACGAAGGATATCTGAGTAACATTTTTAAGACATGCCGGCAATAAACCTATACACATGTAGTTGGATGGGTTTCCCGGTGCTTATTAAAATATTCAGCTAACATGACCAACCCTTGGCAGGGTAAGAATTAAGAGGAAGATGATGAAGATGGAATTGATAACGATCAACAAACAAACAATTACACAGAGGTTGGCCTTGGCATGTAGATCAGATTTGAGTTCAAATCCTATTTCAGTTCAAATCACCCTGCCAAGGTTGAAAACTAAAATGTGCTTTGTCTGTTTGACACCAGATATTAGCAGATAATGCCTGAACAACATGTCAATTACAGTTGAATAATTACTGCATAGTCTGAGAAGGCCATTTTGTTTATAAGACCTATTTATTTAGGCCTATAAGAGCAAGCAATCAGAATGTGCATCGTATTAAAAATAAAGCCCACGGAGCAGATTTATTTTATTAAAGTACTTTAGGAAGTAGACCAGTGTTTCCACAAAAAATATTTTTGCATAACTTCAATATTAGGATACAAATATTTCAAATAATCATTTTAATAAAGGTATAAACAACACTTAATTATTGGACTAATAACACAAAATATGTCTCATGTACTTGTATCACTACTCACCCTGTGTATCTTAAAGCTGCTAGAGTATTAAAGAGAGTAGGAAGAAGATGTAGACAGACAAAGTTAGAAAACTAGTAGTTTTTTCATTGCATGAAAAGTTGCAACACATTTTTTTTATGTAATATATTTATGAATATTTTTTTAAAGTTTTCAAGAGTTTATCTACTTGGCTGACAACTTTCATTACCACCGTTCAATTAAATTAGCATTGCTGCCTTGTTTGAATATACGACGGGCAGGTCATTCATTAACAAGCATCCACAACAAGCCCTAACACTAGCATGGAATGGACAACACTTTAAAGTGTCCCACTTTCAGGCTGCTGGTTAACGTCCTGAAGTAGGAGAGGTTCCTTAAACGATTCGGATTCTAACAAACAGAGAGAGAGAGAAAGATGTGAAAGGAAGAACAGGGAGAAACGGAAAATATCAGTTGTTCAGCTTCACAGATTAACCTGTGAAAGCCTTATTTATAACCATATTTATGTGTTGGGCGGGTTGTCTGTTACGGAACTGAATGCTCATTCATCTGTGAAAGACCGAATCCAGGGGCAAAATGGCTTCCGTTCAGGGACATGGGATTACACCCTTTTACAACCTAATGTCACCACAAGGTCCAATTTACCTGGTTTTGATATCCTTGCAGGGATTTCAGATCCCCACAAGTATAGTTATAATAAGAACATGAACACACACACACACACACACAAACATACACACACACAGTGCTCACACACTCGAAACACACAACACACCCACAGTGCTCACACACACAGACACACACACACACACACACACACACACACACAAGCATACAACACACCCACAGTGCTCACACACAACACACACACAGTGCTCACACTCACAAAACACATAACACACACACACAACTCACACACACAAAACACACACACACACACAGATACTAATTCCCCCCACCCTGCTTGCCTTTATCCGGCTTACCTGCTGTCAAAAATACCCACAGACCACCGGAAAAGCATGACAAAGAATCAGCTGAAAACAGCCTAACACTTATCCCCATGAGTGCAGCCACAGAGCTGTGTTGTGGCCAAAGCACGCACGCACGCACGCACGTACACACACACACACACACACACACACACACACACACCGGGAGCCGAAGGTGTTTGCACAGACACTCAGTTGTGTATACTGTACACACACATCCACAATAAACAGACACAAACTGCCAGGTAGGGCAGATAGACTGTTATCTGTTTGCCATCTACTTGACCTCATGGCTGGAACTCAGCGATAGCAGCTATCAAGATGGAGCTATTGACACGTTGCTTCTGCGCGGTAGGGATCCTCTGCCTCAGAGTTGCCTGGATCCAGAAAGGATCTGAGGCTGGGCGTCTCTGACACTGTATGACTTGGGAAAAAACACGCAAACAGTCCAGGCAACAGAGTCTGTCAAATAAACGCTAAAGGATGATTACTGTTCCTTCATGCAAAGCTGACAGAGCGGTGTTCCGTAACAGCGCTCCCAGATAGATGATCATCTGTTGGATGAAGTATCCTTTACCGTGTGGCTGGGATTCAAACGAACGTAGAGAAACAATAATGTATATGGCAATGTAATTTCTATTTCTGCGTGAGCAGACTTCCAGGGAGCATTTCCTTTGACACTGAAAACATATTGCTGTGGTAGTTCAATTCATTTCAACTGACTAGACAGTTTGAAGTGTGGAGTAGTTAATCTGAGATGAACAGATGCTGCCACTACCAATGGACACATGCCTGCTGAGGTAATTTTCGGCAAGTTACTTTGTTGAAGATTAAATTCTCTCATAGTTGTTAATTGAACATAAGGAACAATCAGAATGTGACTATATGTATCAACTGACATTATATAACATTATACATCATTCAATATGTATTGTATCAATTGACACTACAGAACATTAAACCTCATTCAATGGGTTTTGTGTCAGCTGACATTATATAACATTCAACCTCATTCAGTAGGGGCTGTAACAACTGACGTTATATAACCTGAAAAATGTACAGCTCAGTAAAACTGATATTAACATTAAAACTCCTTAATGCCTTGTTCCCTCCACTGTGCCCCCTGGTCCCTCCATCCTCCTGCCAGTCTTGCCCTGTGCCCAGTCCAGCTTTGGTTTGATGAGGAGATTGTCTGAGTTAGTGCCAACCACTAGTGCTTTTATGCTGTTCCATCAGCCAAAGATTGATTCTGAGCTGAGTGGATTCAAAAGGCTGCTTTTCACATGGCCATTGTACTTTGGTCCCAGACAGTGCCCCAGATACTGGCCTCAGAGCCCCAGATACTGGCCTCAAAGCCCCAGATACTGGCCTCAGAGCCCCAGATACTGGCCTCAGAGCCCCAGATACTGGCCTCAGAGCCCCAGATACTGGCCTCAGAGCCCCAGATACTGGCCTCAGAGCCCCAGATACTGGCCTCAAAGCCCCAGATACTGGCCTCAAAGCCCCAGATACTGGCCTCAGAGCCCCAGATACTGGCCTCAGAGCCCCAGATACTGGCCTCAGAGCCCCAGATACTGGCCTCAAAGCCCCAGATACTGGCCTCAAAGCCCCAGATACTGGCCTCAGAGCCCCAGATACTGGCCTCAGAGCCCCAGATACTGGCCTCAGAGCCTCTGATACTGGCCTCAAAGCCTCTGATACTGGCCTCAAAACCTCTGATACAGGCCCCAATGCTTCTGATACTGGACTTAAAGTCTCTGCATGAACATGTTGCTTTCAGGCAATTTGAGATGAGCTGAATTCTGTCATAATATGCACATGTCCTTCTATACATGTAAGTGCCCCAAAAGGAAGCTGGGCCTCCAGTAGCAACAGTCAACATGTAGAACTAAACAGCCTTGAGACAGTTCCGGAATTTCTACTACAAGTATGTTTTTACTTTCTCCTGGAACGTGTGTGTGTGTGTGTGTGTGGGGGGGGGGGGGGGGGGGGGGGGGGGGGGGGGGGGGGGGGGGGGGTGGTTCGTGTGTCTCCATTCTTGCACGCGATCATTCAGTTGGTATTGCGTATCTCCATCTCTCCTGTGCCAGGTTTGTCTTCGGGGAAATGAATACAGGACGAAGCCAGGAGGATTTGTAAAGAATGTTTTCTTTGAGGGGAAACTTGTTTAAGAAGCGATTATCAGGCCATTCTGCCGTTTCAGGCCTTTTGGATGTGTAATATTGAAACAATTATAGGCCTCTCCAATAAGATGGACCAGAGATAATTAGATTCTTACACTGGAGGATGTCTGCAAGGCAATTAACGTGGTCCGCCATCCATTTGGTTCCCAGCCCTAACTTAAGGTTTTGAAGATCTGCTACAACGATGTGTTCTGTGGGGAAATAATAGCTCTTCCACTAACCCTGTACTGTAGTCTACAGTACACACAACAGACACGCACTCACACACACATTCCCATATCTGCACAAGGGCTGCAATGGAAAGATAGCAGAGAAGCTTCTGGAAGGGGCACCAATGCGTTTTAATCTAATTAAACAAAACACTGACCAACCCCTCCTCGGATCTGTCAGGCGCACGCGCAAACGTGCATGCATGCACACTCACACACACACACCATTAGATCTCTTACACACACACACACACACACACACACACACACACACACACACACACACACACAACCTCAGATCTCTCAGGCTTCGGATGTGGTATCTCTACCTCCGCCATAATCCATAGCCGTAATAATTAAATATGATTCACAAATTCAATCACAGGAATTAGGAAGCATAAGTATTTAGTAATAATCTTTATAAATCCTAATTTATCAGGCCCGCAGGAGGCTTAATGGCAGCTAATCCGCGGACAAAAGGCCCCTGCACAGGCGCGCTCTCAACATTTCTGCAACCGAACATTTAGTCCTTCAGGCAACCTCTTTCAAATAATATGAAATGTAAAGAATTTGAAGGTGTAGATCGCTCTGTGTGGTGAGTGTTTGGCTGTGATTCAGATAATGACTAAACTTCTCATTTGTTCCAGGACGTTCAGTCCTTTGGGCAGATTCTTCCATTTGATCTGCGTTTTGGAGTGCTGCTCAGATCTACTACTCTGAAGATCCTTCGGGTTCTTGGATTCTCAGCACGATGTAGATGGTTTAGTGATTTCTCTGCCGTACTTGTTTTCGGTACCCCACAGCGATGATCAGACGTCTTTGTAGTAGTTACTGACCTGGACACGTACAACAGATGTGTATGTTATGAGTTTATTGAACAGCAGGCTATTACAAACATAAATATATCCCGAACGGGACGTCTATTTAGGAAAGGTATTAGGCAGCATATTAAAACCAGGGACAGGACAGGGAGTTACTGCCAAACATTGGCCACGGAATATATTCCAAGGGGCGGGACTAACAGATTTTAGTCATGTGTTGTCTATCAAGTCATGGGGTTCTTGCAAAAACCTGAAAAACATTAAAGTTAATTAAAATGATGTATTGGCTATGATATTATATTCTAACTGGAAAGATCACAACACCACTATTTTAGATACAGGGTGGGTTTGGCCACCAAAGAGATTTGTTGAGACTTCATTTTCTACAATACAGTTAAATTAGATAATCACAAATTAGCCTACAAAACATTTGAGTGTGCATAGATTGTCTGTATCAAATTGTGAGTACAGGCTATGCAACATTTTTAAACAATGAACACCAGATCTTTTGTTCAAGAGAAAGATTAATTTGATGGAATCCAACTATCAAGAGGGTTTCTTATGTCCATTTGTTGTGAATGTCAAGTTCTGTGATGAAATGGTTTTGATAGTCGTATTTTGGATCAGTACTAAGATGACATATGGAACTGTTTTAACATGTCCATAACATAGATTCTAATTGCAATTTGATTCTGAATTAAAAAAACAATGCCGTTAAGGTGCACAAAAATATTTGAAAATCATAAAAAGTGAAATACCTAAGCTTGTTTCAACCTATGCATTAAAAACTACTTAACAGTAAAACAAATTTTCACTATACGCGATCTTCTCCATTGTTAAAGCAATTATACATAGTCTATATATTATTTTAAATACTGTTGTTTTTCTGAGAGGCCACTCTGTCAAACTCACATGGGTATTATCTATTAACTGTTAGGTCCTGAGAGATAGTTTTATACAAAACCTGGATGATTTGTTGCACTGAGTATATCTAACTAGCTAACCGAATGTATTGCTTAATAATTTTGACGTTATGTTATATTTCAGTTTTCTGTAGACATTGTGCAATATTGAGATTCAAACTTTTATTAATACAATTCAACTATACTTTTGTGGTACAGTTTTCATCTCGGTTTTAAGCCTATATTTATTTGTGAGAGGTGTGTACTTTTGCTCCACACTAGATTTGTTCTGTGACGGCTCTGTGGTTTGTTTACGTCCCCGCGGTGAGAACGGGTTGAGTGCTTAGTGTCTCAGTGGCCAGACAAATGAAAGCTGGGCTGTCCAAGCCCATTAGGGAAGAGTTACCGTCCGGTAGGTTTTCTGTCCAACTCTAGTTGCGACTAACCCAATTTATGTTTTCATTCAGCTACAGTGATTAGAAGTATCAGTTTTGATGAATTATGTTTGGAGAACTAACGGGACAGTAGCTCTCAGGAACAGAGTCAGATGGCCCTGGATTATATCAATGATTAATTAAAGATGACAGCATTTGACCGCTAAACAGATTAAGTTGTTGATACGAGATGGAGGGCCAGTTCTATTAGCAGCTACACAGCCACATCTTTGTGTAGATTCATCTTAATGTTCATTTGCTGCATGTCGGGATCAGGGCCCCCAGATGCGACACTGCGGTTCGTCATTTGACCTCTCACTGTAACTGCATGTCGGGATCAGGGCCCCCAGATGCGACACTGCGGTTCGTCATTTGACCTCTCACTGTAACTGCATGTCGGGATCAGGGCCCCCAGATGCGACACTGCGGTTCGTCATTTGACCTCTCACTGTAACTGCATGTCGGGATCAGGGCCCCCAGATGCCACACTGCGGTTCGTCATTTGACCTCTCACTGTAACTTCATGTCGGGATCAGGGCCCCCAGATGCGACACTGCGGTTCGTCATTTGACCTCTCACTGTAACTGCATGTCGGGATCAGGGCCCCTAGATGCAACACTGCGGTTTGTCATTTGACCTCTCACTGTAACTGCATGTCCGATAGACGCTGTCAAGTAAATCTGAACGTTACTAAACCGAGACGTTCTGGTAGCGCCGGGTTGCGCGGCTGGAGACCGCGTCTTTCTCGTCTTTCCACACTAGCTCGGTCATTATTAATTAATTATGAAATCTGCTTGCTTCTGTGACAGGGGTGATTTCTTCACCCGTAAAACCCAAACGCCACTTCAGCATGTGTTGCGTGATAGTAATAATTATAATACACTCATGAATAATGCCCATGTTCCAACCAATCAAAGTGCACCATTACAATTAATAAATGAACATGAAAAGACAGCACAACGCCTGCTCTCTGAAATCCTCTCAATACAAGGAATAGCTGACAGTTATTGTCTGCCCAGAGTTGTTTATCAGACGGTTTTAAGCCTGTATATCTGTGATGGAGGCAGGTCAAAATGGCCCCACAGACTCAAAATACAGAATGAGTCACAAGGACAACCACGCATACTTGGCGTTTTGATGTTTAGCAGATGCTCTTCTCCAGCGCGACTTACAGTTGAAGCTACTTGTCTTGCTCCATTTTTTCACGCTGTCGGCTCGGGGATTTGAATTGCTGACTTTTAGTTTGCTAGCCACGACGTTCTTACCCCTAGGCCTGTTGTCTCCCTCTATATGGGCACAACAGCATGCAGGGACATGAAGTCCAGCTCAGACTACCGAGATTTGCCAGTTAACAGATGGACAGGGTTTTTTTGTGTGAAAACAACAGAACGTTCCGCTGACCAGAACTCTCGTTCTAAGAAAACCCAGTTCTCACCCCAGCAGTCGGGCGCTGTAACTCAACCACGGTGACAGCTTTGAGCTACCAACCCCCTACCCACCCCCTCGAAACCAAAAGCTCAGCCTGCGGTCCAAATTCCACCCTATTCTTCTCACTGTGCCCTGCTCTTTTCCCCGTCCCGGTCTGAGGGACTGTGAGGACCGGGTTGCCATTTGGGACAGACCACGACTTCCTCCTTTCCTCGTCCTGCTGTGCTGTGATGAGCTGCTTTGTGATGTAATCCTCATGAAATCCAGGAACAGGATTGGGAGGGATGGGGGCAAATGGAGGGGGAGGGGGAGAAGGGAGGGAAAGGGAATGAAAATAAGAGAATAATGGCTTGTTTGCATTACGACTGAGAGAGTAAAACGGTAGATAGACTTATCTTAGTTAAACGTTTGAATGCACAGCGGCATGTTTGATACGTTCTGCGCAGGACTGTGGCCATCAATATTGGGAACATTGAGTGACAAGCGTGGACATTTTACACAGTTCCAACAGAATTGTCTTCACACTTGCAAAACTCCGGAAGAAAATGTGCCGTCTGCTTCCTCAGAAGGTGCCATCTCAAGCACGTTTACACAACAAAATGATCTTACGTCGTCTTCGATACATCTCTTAAAATCAGCCGTAAGGACTGGCTAGATGAAAGACAGGAAAAGAGGGATGACAGTACAGAAAGAGCAAGGCAGAGAGAGACACACAAGGGCAGAGTGGAAGAGAGAACAGCAAGCGACACTTTACTGGAGTCCTACTTAATTGATGTCGTCTATCAGTTGTAGCAGACAGTGGGCTCAGCGCTCTGTTCTCTCACTTGTGGGCTCACAGTGCTCTGTTCTCTCCTTTGTGGGCTCACAGTGCTCTGCTCTCTCCTTTGTGGGCTCACCATGTTCCGCTGTCTTCTTTGTGGGCTCACAGTGCAATGCTCTTTCCTTGTGGGCTCACAGTGCTCTGCTCTCTCCTTTGTGGGCTCACCATGCTCCGCTGTCTTCTTTGTGGGCTCACAGTGCAATGCTCTTTCCTTGTGGGCTCACAGTGCTCTGCTCTCTCCTTTGTGGGCTCACCATGTTCCGCTGTCTTCTTTGTGGGCTCACAGTGCAATGCTCTTTCCTTGTGGGCTCACCGTGCTCTGCTGTCTCCTTTGTGGGCTCACAGTGCTCCGCTGTCTTCCTTGTGGGCTCACAGTGCTCTGCTGTCTCCTTTGTGGGCTCACAGTGCTCTGCTGTCTCCTTTGTGGGCTCACAGTGCTCTGCTGTCTCCTTTGTGGGCTCACAGTGCTCTGCTGTCTCCTTTGTGGGCTCACAGTGCTCTGCTGTCTCCTTTGTGGGCTCATAGTGCTCTGCTCTGCTGTTAGCTCTGCTCTCTCCTTTGTGCTGTGTAAGATTGGTATTAGAGAGATTATGAGATGTCACAATGCCAACAATCGATCTATCTAACTGTTTACCTGGCAGCAGAATGCAGGCAGAATAAGGGAGGGGGAAGATAATATAAACAAAGAGGGACAAGATTGGTGAATAGCAGAGTGAGATGGAGAGAGAAATAGTGAACGATGCTGAGAGCAGCAGGGAGAGAGAATGAGAGATATGTAGGACGAGCGAAAGATTAAAGTAGTTTCAGAAGGATAGATATGATATTCTATATTATAATCAGTGTATATTATGAACACACTGGGATGTCAGAGGACACAGTGACAAGGTGGAGAGAGGGAATCATGGAGGAGAGAAATATCTATGTGAAGAGCCACACGAGTGTGTGAAGCATGACTGAGAACATGAATGTGTGTGTACTCCTTGGTGCTCATACACACATGCACATGTATGCATGCGCACACACACACACACACACACGCCTGTTTGTGGATATTGCTGCATGTGTGTCTGGCTTGTAGCCTGGCTGACGTTCAGTAGACAGGCTTCCCTCTGTGTTGAAAGGAGCTCTGTGCAGGCATGGAGAATCAAATGCTTCTCACCCTATGACGTCTGTCGTTCACAGTATGCCAGTCTGTCACACACACACTCATAAAGTAAACATGGACAAACACACACACACACACACACACACAGACAGACAGGTGGACGGACAGACAGACAAACAGAAAGATAGATGGGTTCTGATAGGGGGTTGTGGGACAGGGAGGTCTCTGGGGGCGGGTGTCCTGGATGTGGGGAGTTGGGGTGTAGGTTTAGAACAGTATCTGTTTGTGTTTTAGGAGATAGACAGAGCTGCAAAATATGTGGCGTAGTCTGCATATCTACATTATCTACCTCTATCATACCTACACTATCTACTTCTATCGTATCTACATTATCTACATTTTTCACAACTACGCTATCTACTTCTATCACATCTACTTCTATCATATGTGCATTGTCTACTATCTATTATATACACATTTATCATATCTACGTTATCTACGTCTTGTCTTGTGTTTTTAGACCCCCTGTTTCTGTCTGACACACACACAAAATGCACACAAGCTTGTACACGCGCACACACAGACGCGCACACACACACACACACACACACACAAAAATATCAGACCCATTCCCAGAGCAAGAACCCATTGCGTGGGGGAGGAGAAGAATTTCTCCTTCAATCTCGTGTTGAGTGTTTAAGCGCAGCTGTCAATCTGCAGATGTTGACATGTGTGTGCAAACAAACACGGAAAAATACATACAAGCTAAAAACGCACACACACAAACTCACACAATCCCTGCTGTTGTTTTATAGGAAGATATGTCTCTTTTCATCAATACCGCTACAAACGAGAATGCAATTGGTTTCTGCACCGTGTTCAAATTAACCGCTGTGACAATACTGCCACCTTCAGGCTGCTGGTGGTAACTGCAGGCTACAATGGTGTCACCGCAGTGAGTTTATGTAAGTGACACAAAATGGTTTCCTTATAGCTCACTTCAATGGAATACAGCTCCGGTCAAAAGCAGTACACTTTAAAGGGAACAGGTGGTCGTTTTGTCACACAGAGTCTCTGGATCGGACAGGCAGTACTCTATAAACGGAACAGGTGGTCATTTTGTCACACAGAGACTCCGGATCGGACAGAAATGGTTTAAATGCATTTTGCTTATTTTTTTTGTGCTGTGACTGTCACTTTGTCAATTTGACCTCAGGACATGCGGATGTTTGTGTGTGCCTCATCCAGAGAGAGATTGAAAACAGTTTCACTGGATGTCTGATGTGCCTCCTTTAAGGAGACAGACACAGATATTGAATGACAAAAGCAATGGATCTTGAATATTTGGTATATGAGATACCTAAGGACCCTGGCCAGGCCCGTGGGTTTGAATCCCACTGGGGCTGTTCGATATTTTTCTCCAGGACCGAAGAAATCCCAAATTTACGCTACAGTGCATCTAAATCACCTTGGGAAAAAGACTTAAATTGGATCTTTTTGGTTAATTTGGATGGACACTGATTGGTGACAGGTTGTTGGAAATGCAGATCTAGAAGGACCTGTTGTGACCTTAATGCACTGTACAATCTGAGGACCAGCATCTATAAGGCTGTGATTATCATTTAAACAGTATGCCAGTCATGGTTACTGTGATGGATTACTGTGTGTGTGTGTGGGTGTGTGTGTGGGTGTGTGTGTGGGTGTGTGTGGGTGTGTGTGGGTGTGTGTGTGTGTGGGTGTGTGTGGGTGTGTGTGGGTGTGTGTGGGTGTGTGTGGGTGTGTG
>JACXGJ010009085.1:0-25172 GCA_016801105.1 Esox niger
CTAAAGATGCGAAACTCAGTTGAGGAAATCATGTCAAACAAAATTCAAACATTTAGTCACAGTTGATCCAAACTGTGGTGGGTGTGGAGTAAAGGGAATGGGTGACGAGTAAGGGGAAGGGTGTGGAGTAAGGGGAATGGGTGAGGAGTAAGGGTAGGTGGTGGGTGTGGAGTAAGGGGAATGGGTGAGGAGTAAGGGTAGGTGGTGGGTGTGGAGTAAGGGGAATGGGTGTGGAGTAAGGGGAATGGGTGTGGAGTAAGGGAAGGTGGTGGTAGCGGAGTAATTTTTCATTAACACGCAATTCCAAACTGACACAAAAATTCTATATTTTATTAGCAAAATACACTCTGATATTCAATACGTGAAACAAAATCAACTACTTGCATTGAAACTTACAGCTTGTTAATTCATTAAGAGTTAAATCAATCATTGCACAGTGGTCTAATAAATACTAACTACTAATTTGAATATAGCCTAGCATATTCAACCCTCTCTAATTTGTCGGTGCCATTTGTTAATACTATTATTACAGCATGTTCAACAAAAGGCAAGTCAACATTACAGGTTTGAAACATAGCAAAAACACTGGTTACATAATTATTATACTCAAAACCATTTTGCAAAGTTCTAGAAGGAAGACCATTTCCCCAACTTCAAAACAAACAAGTAACAAATCACCTGTTGTCACAAATATGAATTCTCTTTATGATGTTTTGCAAAGCCCAACACACAGCTCTCTGTAAAGCTTAATTGTCACTATGTCCAAAACACTGCTAAAATATATAAACTCAAATCGTGGCAATTTTAAGATGTTCAACACACAGTTGTCAAAGTAAACATGATCAAACATTTATTAAATCAGCAATAAAGATTGTGGCCTGACTAAAAAAGGACCAGATGTTAGCTCATCTGGGCTTTGGAAAGATCCATGACAACATCAGAGAGAGGAACAATGATCTCATTTGTGACATTGCCTTGAACAAGTTGTTGTACATGAGGATGACAGTGATTGAAGCTGAGCTGAGATGACCAATCAGCCTGAACTGTTGTACTGTTGCATCTATCGTCCAGACGTTTGTCATGAGAAAAGGGTAACTTCCTGTGACATTATCTGACTACCACGCTGACCACTCTACTCTCAGTTTGTAGGTATTTGCACATGCGGGGCAGAATATATAATTTTGGCCAACAAGGTTTTAGTTGGGTGGGTGGATTCGAACAGTGGCCTGGTCTGCTGTGGGCTGCCTGTGAACTGTTGAGGACAGAAGTTCTCAAGCAATTAAGAAAAACTCCACCCCTAGAAGTTACTATCTGTAAGTAGTTTTCATATCCACATGGCATAACGTTTTTAGCTATGAACCTGAGCTTTTGTAGATTGCATCAATCACGATCAAAATCGAACTTAAACGGACAAAAGTGCTTGTCTAGATCTCTATCGTCCCTTTGTTTTGGCAGAGGTACAAAATGCCACCTCAGAAGTGTGATTCACCCAGAACCATGTGCTCCCCTTTAGGAGAGTGTGACGAAAATGAAGAAATGTTGGTAGCTGCTGTTTCAGATCACACCCTGACATTCTGACGGCATCTTTCTCAGGTTCATCAGGTCTGAGAGAACATACGTACATAACACTCCCCACACACACACACACACACACACACACACACACACACACACATCTGAAAGTACAGAACACTTTCTAATGAGCAAATATCACTTCACCACACAGACTGTGGGTCCCATTCAGCTCACTGTGCCCTCTATCGACCGGGACTCAAGCGTCTCAAAGAGGTTCCCTCAAAGTATTCATGGTGCATTTTGGGCCGTGGACAGAATGACTCAGGCTTTCTGGGGGTGGAATACTGTACCTGACTCATCACAAACCAACACCAATAACAATCAACCTCTCCCTCCTTAAACAACTACAGCAATGTTATGTTCAAAATGACCCTGAGTTGTCGACTGAGATATCTAGGTTTGAAATTGAGACATGAAGAGACGATTGTGCAGAATCAGAGAAAGCATGTTGTACAAGCAGGTTATGTATACGCTTGCCGTGTACACCCGATTGTTCTGTGTTTACTCATGAGTTGTTTCTTAACACATGCGTGCGAGTGCTGTGAGTGAGTAGCGTGTGTAGTTCTTGTATTAGTCGCTCTTGCTCGATGAAGAAAACGTGTTTGCATTATCACACCAAAGTTGTTTGTGCAACATACGTGTTTCGCGGTGTTTGGGTGAAGTGGTTAGGGTGGTGCTCTTATAAAATCAATATTATTACATTGTGCCAAGCGCAGCATTCAACAGACCTGCCCCGCTTAGAAGGACATCGCCATGGCAGCACTGGCCACAACAAAAACACAGCTGAAAACTTTCACTGCAACAGTGGGTTCTGTGTTCTTCGTTGTATGTTTTGTGGGCTGTGTGTGTAGAGAGAAGGTATTGTGTAGGCTATAGAAACAAGGTTGAGGACAAACTTCACAGCAACACTCAGCTGACTGGCATTCTACACCTGTCTCTAACCTGTCCTAATTATCTGCTTATATCTCAGACACGTCTCTAACACCTCCTAATTATCAACTTATGTCCAGACATATCTCTAGATCCCCAATCAAAACACAGCGCTTATAGAGTAGGATCTGGTTGAATCACAGCTTTAATTGAAATGTTTTCAAAACCCAGAAATGAATATGGTAAGTAGAACTATAAAGCACTAAAACACTCACACTCATACACATTTACTTTTAAATGGGAAAATCTAAATTGATTACCCTTAAATCCCTAAACCTAAACTGGAGCCACACCCTAAAACTCAACTTAACCTCAATTAAAACATTGATGCCTAAACTTAACCTAGCCCTTAAGCGTAGCCATAAACCTAAACCTAGCTGGAAATGCCTAATCCTAACTCGAACCCTAATTATAACTTTTGCCCTAAACCTAATGCTGTAGCCAAAAAACTGCTTTAAAAAATGGGAACAGAAAATACTGTTATATAATTTTATCAGATATCAACACATACTCAATACACAATTAACACATACACAATTAAGCCAAAATCGTGAATGCTGAAGAATCCCCTGAACCCAGCCTGGTCCACTGTGTGAGTTGGTGAAGATTTATATTGCCAAGGCTGTCTGCTTATCGTTAAATGCCTAAATGGATTCTGTCAGCCAAGCAACCTGTGGGGTAAATACTTAAGAATTCCTCCTTCTCCCCCCATTGGAATGACACAGGGTGTAAGACAGGGTCTGCCTCTAGCACAGCTCTGCTCTAAACACACACACACACACACACACACACACACATAAACACACGCACACACCAGGCCCGTGTGGGTGAATATTGTGGCAGTGTTATTTAACTGCCTGAAGCTCCTTCGTGTCTTCTGACATTCTCTTGATTTTAAATAAAAAAGTCTGACCCATTTTATGCATTTTAAGCCCCCACAGAAATGTAGTTATACAATGTAACAGACCAATATGCAGTTATACAATGTAACGGTCAGAAATGAACCTATACCATGTAACAGAGTAAATAAATAGAAGTGGTATGATATAGATTAAATAGATTTGGATTAATTCTGTCAATAATTCACTTAGAAAGACATCTGAAAATAAAGGTGATACGATATAAATGTCAAGCGTTTCTACATTTTGCTATTTTCTCCACTAAATGATATTTGTCTGAGGTTAATTAAGTGTCTAATGTCTATTTATTTATTACATTAGAGATATAAAACAAAAAGCTAATAATTAATTGCATAGTTAGAAAAACATGTATTGCTGAAATGAATACCTGTTGTGTACTCCCTAAATGAAATAATCTCCCAAATATCTTTTAATTCTAAACTGTGACTAGAATTATTCGCATATTGAGAAAACCTAAAGAAAATACATTCTAGACACATCGTGACCATTGCCGAACATTACATAATGACACGTAATCAAATGCAAAACAACAAACAATGATAAAGTATTTACCTTTCAGGCCAAACACTCCGCCTGCTATATCAGAGTTAAATCTGGAAGGCCTCCAACTTACAGAGAGAGATGAAAGAAACCAGGACAAGGAGGAACATGAAGAGCAAAAGACGGGAGGAGAAAGGAGAGAGCGAAGAACCAAGTGACAGGAGGAAGAAAAAGAGGACAGAGAGAGAGCGAGAGGGAGGAGGAGAAAGGAGGAGAGAGGAGAGACTGGAGGGAGAGGAGAAAAGGAACGAGGAGACAGGAGGAGACGTGACAGGAGCAGAGGAAATAGGAGAGAGCCCACAGAGAAGAGAGCTCTAGAATGAATGAATGCATACCACAGAAAGCCTTATTTATCTGTTCGACTAAATGACTAAAAGGTGAGTGTACTGCTTGCTGGTGAATCAGCAGGTATCAGATCTGAGCTCATGCTCTTTGTTGGAGGTGTTGTTTGCCCACGTAACGGAGGTACGACACAACCGCAACTCCCTCGCTACCGGTGAAGCTAAAAGAGACAGTTTATCAAGCCAATAAAGGTCAATGAAGATGGCACACCCATGTACTTACTACAGATGTCCCATTTTGACTTTACACTCAAAGAAGATAAACTGTACCGAAGCTAATCATAGAAATATTTATTTAACTACATATGCTTTGAAAAAAATATTTTGTATATTTTGCAAGGATCGCTGGTCACATGAAACATTTTGTAATTCAGCACAAAACTGAGGACGAGTAGAAACTGTTCTCACTCTTTATCGCCAATTGTTTTATTTCTCCCTCCGTCTCCCTTTTTTTCCCTCTCTTCCCCCATCTTCCTCTCTTTCATTATTTTAATTTAAATCACTTCACTGGTGTTGGAGAAATGAGTGGAAGAATATAAATCTCTGAAATTCTAAGTTAACATTAAAAAGACAACCATTTTATAAGGGATAAAGGAATTTAAAATGATGTATTAATAAGATGATTATATTTCTCTCTATTTCTACTCATACTTCTTTCTCCATCTCACTGGGTCTCCTCTTCTGATGAGCTTGAATGGCTCTATGGTGTATATGGTTGGGTCTTCTGCTGTCGCTCTGTGGGGTCCCAGCATCAGCTGCATAGGGAGATCTTCCTGATGTTCTTCTCTCCATAGACAAGGCCTTTGTTTTTAGAGGTTTGAGACTGGCTTTTCTTTAGGTGCATGTGAAATTCAATGTCTTCTATAATTAGTGGGTATTAGTTATTCAGTCACCTAATATTTCCTGAGCTGTTGGATGTTGCCGTGGTTTTCCCAGCCAGATCCTGGTCAGTATTTATGGTGTATGATCTTTCCAGTGGTGTAGAATCCACTTCCTGCCTTGCCTCTCAGGTCGTTCTCAGCCTTTACTGCAGTTACCGCTGGCTTTCACGGTTAGAGTCAGATAGTGGGCATTTATTTGCTGGAGCAAAGGTGTCTGGGTAAAGACACGTTCAGTGTCCTGGAATCTGGACCTTTCTTGGAACACCATTAGTTATGTCTTAGTGGGATTCACCAGGCCCAAGTCAGGAGGACCTTTGACGTTTATACCCCTACGCACATACAAACACACACACACACACACACAATTTTTTATGAAAATAAACTGTGATCTAAACATGTTGTTTGCTGACGTCTTTCTAAGTGAGACAGAAGGACACCAAGCTGCTTCCAAGCCTTGCTTAGATGAGAGTGATGAGACTGTGTTTCATAGGGAGAGTGACAAACACACACACACACACGTAGGGTGTGTGACGCACGATCCTGGCTCGCTGTGGGCTAAACTCAGAGGTAAGCTCGTGGCCAAAAATCTGAGGGGGCTCTGACACACACACCCACCAAACAAACGCTGTGTCTTCTGGCTACCATAGAATGATACCATAGAAGCTGTTAGAACAACCTTGTTACAGGCTGATCTATAATGTTGTTTTCATTATTGTTTCACGGCGTGATAATGTTGAAATAATGTTTGGAAAACAGGGACAGTTTTGCAATAAAACCAAAAATAATGTTGTGGCAGTGTTGCGGCAACAATGTAATAATGTTGTGATCATGCTGTGGTAATAAAACGATAATGTTGTGATCATAGTGTAATAATCCTTGAGAAGTTGTAATGGTTGGATCCGGGAGGATCATGGAGCACTAAGTTCAGCCGCCAATCTGTTATAAAACAGAATATAGATAATGAAGCAAGCTGTAGCTATGTTGTTCACAGTAATGTGATTGAGCAAAATTATTTCATAGTAATTAATTGTTCAATTACAGCTTTTTCACATCCGACACACATTTCCTGAATGGGTACCACACATTTTCAAAACTATAGACACATCTCTTGAAACTCACACCATATTGATGTTAACCCCATACTTCCCACACAGAAAAAAATATTATACTCAGAACCATGTTATGTCATATAGATGGACCTTTGCCCTGAAAACACAATGACACCACTGAGTCTCCACTGCACACTGGTGAGAGGAACAGAAAAAATATTTCTAAGGTGAATCAATACCCATTATGAGCTCCAGAATTCCCCCTATGGATTTACCATTTGCATAATATTATAGATGGTAAACTGTGTAGAGAGAATACTGAAGTGTAGAGAAAATACAGAAATACCATGTTTGTTCATTTTGTGGGGGATTTTGCACCGTAATCAAAGTGTTGTTGGATAAGAAAGTAGGGTTAACGTCATAAAAATCCATTTTTATTCTGCCTCAACATCCTGCATCTGACCTGGGCCAGGGATTTTCACATAAATCTCTGGCTATATTTATATAAATGCATATAATATCTGGTTGTTGGGTCTCAGACATCATCTATGGTTTTCCACCATCAGCTGTTGTCTCTCAATTCTACAAAAACAAGAACTGTATTTTACAGAAGTTCATATAATTTTCCTGTGTCCTGATTTAGGGAACAGGGTGCCAGGCGCAGAGATAAAGGACAACAAAAAGGGTTTAATAATGAAACAGAGGCAGGTTAAATATTAGAAAATGGCAGAAACACTCAACAAGCGCTGAACAGAGCTGGGCAGACTAAATGGGAGGCTAACGAGACACAGGTGAACACAAAAGGACAGGCTGAACAAAGGATGAAAACCAAACAGAACAAAAACAGAAGCTAACATCCTGCACTGTCCTGCATTAATGCTTAGAGATTGAGAGTACCGGAACATAGCGGTCAGCACCACAGTCAGAGAGGTTTACAGTAAGTGACTCATTTCAATGTCTAAAGTCCAGTCAATGAATGCAAAACTGAAACAACTGTGTGTTGTCTGGACTCCAAGGTCAGCTTCCCTTATTTTCATACAATCTGCAAGAACAAGGTCAAGGTCAGTGTCACGAATGTCATTAGAGGTCATTGTCTGTCTTCCTGGTCCACCTCTCCTTCTTCCTCTACCTCTCTGATGTTGTCATCCATATTTCTGAAATGCGTAAATAGCTCATCTTTGGCCCTTTTTATTCATACCTGCATACTGATTGAGTATTAACTAATTATGCTTGTTAATGTTTACACCTTGTTGACTGTATGACAACATAGTGACAATTTTGCTTTACAAAGAGTGTTGTTTCAACAGTTTTGCAAAAAATTGTGAATGGAACTGAGATGTATGACAACTGGCAAATGAAGCTTATGTGCTGGGGTGAAGGTTCTTCCTTCTGGAATTTAGTAAAAGCGCTTGGTGTACATTGATCCTAGTTCCAGTTTAAGTGTGTTTGCATTTGCGATTGCAAAAACCTGTAAAAACACATCTGCAGCATCTCCCCTAACCAGCCTCTTAGCGTCCTAGCTAGCACACAGTAGTGAAACACTTTTGGAACTGCCAAGCAGTCCAAAACACACACACACACACACACACACACACACACACACGGCTTGTTCAAAATCTAAGATGATCGCTGTAATGCCACTCCAACATTTCATAAAAAATCTGCGAGAGGAAAAAGCAATAACGCAACAAACACGGAGCGTTGCTAGGCAGTGAAAATGAAGTCAGAACCGAATACTTGTGGAGCTAGCGCACGACAACTAGATAATTGCCTCAGTGCCGGGATGAACTGGGGCTGTCCGTCAGTCTCCCTCGTGGTTAATGTACCCTAACTCCGCTAACTCCACTGTTTGGCTGGGCTAGGCTACTATAATGGCACGCCACTTTGGACACATTCATGGCTTATACTTACTAGCTAGGAAGTGGAGCTGAACAGAGGGATGCTCAGTTAGGGTTAGTAAGTCATTTAGGGAACTGAATGCATACATGTTACCTATTTTCAGCATACCAGCCGGCCTCTGGAGTCCAACCACAACCCCGGATGTACACACGCCTTGGACCTACATACTGAACTACATGACACGGGACTAAAACTATCAGTTTGCTTGGGTATTTTGTTATTAGTTGACTTTACTTCTCCCAATATATTCTGTAGGGTCATTGACACCCAAGACCTAGCTGAAATGATGGGCAAAGCTGTTGGTTGTTGTCACACAGAATCAGTCTTTACTGACATGAAAATCTCTGCTCGGAGACCGACCTATTCTGTTCTGAGACCTGCGAAGTCATTGCTTTGATGTTTGATCCACTGCGGTTGAACACATCTGTAGTGTTTTTGAAATACCCCCATTTTTCATTCCAGCAACATCACGTCAGGAAGTCACCAAGGGTGAGGATAACAACACTGGGCTCTTAATACCTAATTTCATGAAGGCCTTCGTCCATCGTTCAAGCCAACCCCAATCTAGAAAAACGGGGTGAACTGAGGGACTACGAATTTTGATTAAAACCAGGTTACAGACAAAAATATAGACCATAGAGCATGATAGAAGAATCTAGAGTCTAAAAGCCTGTTTCAGCATGGGCAGATCCACTCCAGATCATCAGGATGGATTAGTCAGTTGACTATAGTTCATAACAGATTCCAGTAAACATTCCATTGCTGATACTGTTGGGAAATGTACAACCCTGGCTTTATATCTGTTCAAACAAAAGAGTCAAGGAATTGGTATGCATTCTTTATCTAATTTTATTCATAAAAGTGTTTGTAGTAGATTAATTACTTCAAAATGGCCTCCACGGTTCTGGCTGTGTCTTCAGAGATGCCATAACGGATGGAGCAAACAGCTCCTCTATCTTTCTCTATGGTATGGTCATCCTAACGATATATATATATATATATATATGACTAACATGACGATCTGTGATGCCAACAAAGTCCGTGTGCCAACAAAGTCCATCACATCATAGAGTAGGACCATCATGCGCAGCCAGGGCCATTTGGATAAAACTTCAGTTTGTCCCTAACAGCCATTCAATATTGCGGCCTTTCTTTTTTCATGGTCAGATAAGTTGTAAAATGCCTGAGGTTGTTGAGTCCCGTGTGTAGCACTAACAAGCACTAATACCCAGACCTTATCTTTTTTTGTGAAAAAAATAACAAAAAACGAACCAAGAAGTCGAGTGCTGTTGCTCCAGGCCATCAGACATGATTACGTAATGTACTCAGTCCAAGCGGAAAAGCTACATTTAACATCAGCTAACGTTACTGTCATTAACTCAAGTCCAACACTGTGCTAATTGAAAGTTTAGACAGAAGCACATCATGTAACATATTTTGAAAGTAATAAATAAAGGATTTGACTGTTGACCATTAATTGAATTATAATAAACACTCTGGGAAGACACCTTTGACAAACATCAACCATTTTGTCAAGTCTCCTTTTTACTTCATTCATTTCTACTTTTGTCATGTCAATGTGTAATTTTTACATATCCAATTTTAGAGTCTCACAAATAGACATATGTCTTTTTATGTATATTCAGTTTTAAAATAGAAATACAAAATCCAACCATAATGGTATGGAACTTAAAACAAATAAATAGAAAATAAAGTTAAGGTTGAGAATGCCAAGAGTGTGCAAAGCTGCCATCAAGGCAAAGTGTGACTGCTTTGAACATTTTTAAATATGAACGTATTAATTAGCCTCCACTGATGGCAAATACTGGACTGGCATAGGCTAGAGGGAGTTTCCATGTACCAGTAATGTCTTAGCAAATTTATTAAGTTACAAATGGATCAGTAGAACACAACCACTCTATTCTCCTTGGCGGTTTTCTGCTCTTCTCCACCTCTTCTGGAGGGTAAGGTTAGGATACGGGAATGATGTCATCCAGCCTCGCCTGTTTAGGTGCCACACCCCAGTGAGAAGCTCTTTTCTTGGAGGATTTACTGGACTGAATCCCTACCTCATCCTGTTTCCTCTCATGCCTCCTTCCATTTCTCATCCAGCACCTCCTCTCCCAGTAGTTCATTAACGCTCACTTCCATGAGGAGGTCATGATATCACTAAGGATGCATTGATATATCGGCCAGCAGTCGTTATCTGGCGATTAAAGGCAAAGATTATACATCCACATCAAAAAAGGTCTGCTTTTCTTGGAGACTTTCACCACCTCGCCATTTGTATAACCTTGGAAATACCTATAGGACAAGATGACCTATCAATATTGTCTAAATATAAATAACTATATTATTTGTGTAGCTAATTGAAGCAAATACACTGCTAAGTAAAATAAAGGTAACACTTCAGGTCTCAAACAAAATATAATTAACATCAAAATATTTACTGTGCATTGTGAAACTTGTTGAGAACAAAAGGACACAACAACAGTCAATGGAAACCAAAATTACCAACTGATTGACAGCTGGATTCAAACTCACACCGAAAATGTACGTTAACAATTGAAATAACAGGCTGTTCCAACTTAAATTTCATCATGGCAACTCATAATGTGACTTAGTAGTGTGTATGACCAACATGTGCCTGTATTCACTGCTGACAACATCTGGGCTCCTGATGAGACAGCAGAGGGTGTCCTGGTGGATCTCCTCCCAGACCTGGATCAGGGCATTAGGGAGCTCCTGATGAGATGGTGGATGGTGTCCTGGTGGATCTCCTCCCAGACCTGGATCAGGGCATTAGTGAGCTCCTGATGAGATGGTGGATGGTGTCCTGGTGGATCTCCTCCCAGACCTGGATCAGGGCATCAGTGAGCTCCTCATGAGATGGTGGATGGTGTCCTGGTAGATCTCCTCCCAGACCTGGATCAGGGCATTAGTGAGCCCCTGATGAGATGGTGGATGGTGTCCTGGTGGATCTCCCAGACCTGGATCAGGAAATCAGTGAGCTCATCATGAGATGGTGGATGATGTCCTGGGGAATCTCTTCCCAGACCTGGATCAGGGCATCAGTGAGCTCCTCATGAGATGGTGGATGGTGTCCTGGTAGATCTCCTCCCAGACCTGGATCAGGGCATTAGTGAGCCCCTGATGAGATGGTGGATGGTGTCCTGGTGGATCTCCCAGACCTGGATCAGGAAATCAGTGAGCTCATCATGAGATGGTGGATGGTGTCCTGGGGAATCTGCTCCCAGACCTGGATCAGGGCATCAGTGAGCTCCTATACAGTCTGTGGCGCTACTTAGCGGCGTCAAATGCACCGATACATAACGTTCCAGAGGTTCTCAATTGGATTCAGATCTGAGGAACTTGAGGGCCAGTCAATGGCATCAATACCTTCATCATCTAGGAACTTCCTGCACACTCTGGACACATGAGGCCGGGCATTGTCCTGCACCAGGAGGAAGCCAGGGTCCGCTGCACCAGCGTAAGGTCTGACAATGGGTCTGACGATTTCATCCTGGTACCTAAGAACAGTCAGGGTACCGTTGGCTAGAACTGCCATTTCTGATGTTCTCTGGTGAATGTCAATGAAGCTGCACGGTGCTGGGCTGTGGGAACAGGTCCCACTAGAGGATGTCGGGCACTCATGCCATCCTCATGGAGTTGGTTTCTGACAGTTTGGTCTGAAGCATGCACACCAGTAGCTCACTACAGGGAATTTTGTAGGACTGGCGGTGCTTTTGTAGGACTGGCAGTGACTGGTGAAATCCGGAAAGAAGCAGTATCACATTGTGACATGTTGACTAAACCACGTTACTTGTTAATAGAAATACTTTTCACAAATCATTACACAGCACACAGGTTCGTTCTGTGTTTTGGGGCTGAAAACGATGTCAAGCAACATGTTTTATTTAATTTATGCCAGGCTCCACAATTAGAGAAATGACAAAACATCTGTATTGGCCAATTGTGTTATTTGTATATCAGCTATTTATATCTGCAATAATTTTCTTTTTAGTGCATCTCTATTTTTCACAAAAGTCGTGGTGACATGAAGGGAAGATAGCCTTAATCTCTTGTTATTCTTCTCTGGATGGTTGTATTTGTTCAGCCCTGTCTTGTGGCTGTTCATTAAAACAAAGTGACATGGTTAAGGCATGATTTGAATCATTTTTGAAGAAGTGTCAGGGTGTCTATAACCGACGATGGCACTGCCTCACACAGGGGGCGTGTATCTTCCTCTGGTTCTTCGTCAGCATGGGATGTCTGACAGGAAGTTGTTCATGAGTAAGAACATCTAGGAATTCATTAATGCCGAGAAAAGGTCATCTTCCAGAAAATGAGGAAGGAATTAAGTTATGCTTCTTGTCACTTCCAGTTCCAAGGTTGAATATGTGTAATAGCATCTAAATATTATTTGAGAGTGTACATAATTGTCTCATGATTGAAACCATGCTGAATACCCAGAACGCTGTCATATGCTGCTTTTCTACAAGCTTATGCAACCTAATCAGTCATGTTACCTATAGTTGAATACACTCACTACAAGACACTCTTTATAATGGCATTTGTTAAATTAACAAAATGTAAATCCCCTCTGTAACCTGTGAAGGTCCCAGCATGTCATGCCTGTTGCCAGGGAGACCATCTGCATTTAGTGAACGTGCTTTGTCCCACTTCCTGTTGGTTAGGTCACGTATCTTGTAGTTACTACTGCATAATGGGTTTTACAGAACCTGGGTTGTCATTTCCTGCTGTGTGATGGATGAATGTGTGTGTTTCATCCAGGGGGCAGGGTCTGTTTAGGACGAGTCATGTACACAGGTTGTGAATAGAGCAATGATCTGAGGATTGACCTTAATTTCACTGCCACACCAATGTGAGTCCAACTAGTGCCATAGAGCTTTGGGCCGTGCCTGCTACTTGTCATCTAACAACCGGGTTGTAACTGGTCATCAGCCCAGTTCGGTCATCGTCTGTAAAGGTGTCATCTGTCTGTCCGTAATGACATGAGCCACATTCCTGCAGTGGGCAAGCAGTGCTGCGGAGGTTTCCAAGGTGTTATTTGGTTTCTGGGCAAAGCACTGTTAATACATGATGCTTCCGTCGCCCCCATCTTCACCCGGTATTGTCTGTGGACACGAGTTTAGATCACAGGGACTCTAATTCTTCGGCTCTAATACTTTGGCTCTTTTTAATTTCTCGGCTCTTAAATTTTTCGTCTCTTTAATTCCTCGTCTCTTTAACACTTTAGATCTTCACGTTTCACTTCTGCTCAACATCACAACAGTGATAAATACAATATAAGTTCAGCATAACCTAGGGAATTAACCACATCCGAACTTATGTATATTTTATAATTGCATTTTATTCATATGTCCGACTTACAGAAGCTATTCACATTTTAGTCATTTAGAAACCTGCTCATATGATCACACACTGGCTTTTTGTGCTTGTCAGAAGGCAAGTTGTTTGAGAGGCTTATTTTGTTTTGTTCACAAAAAGGCAAAAATTGTAATCAATAAAATTGCAGCTCCAGTTGGGAAAATAATGTGTCTTATATGACTAGGCTCATATGTGTCTCAGTGAAATATTACATCTGTAATAATATACAATGCATAGCCTATGTCGTTTGTATCATGTGTCGTTTTCTCCCTGAATCGTCTTCCCAATGATTGATCTACGAAAATCGTCTCTCTCTCTGTCTTTCTCTCACACACCCTCTCACGCTCTCACCCTCTCACCCTCTCACACTCTCACTCGTATCTCTAGCAACAGTCTGCCTGGGAGGGGGACACACTAAAGCTGATTAGGAAAACATTATTTTGAATCAGGCAAAAAGAAATACAAAGCTCTTCGTCTGCTATCTGGCCTTCACTTCAAAGTGGTCCAATAAGCAGAGTGATTGAAGGGTTTTGAAAGCAGCTGCTGTAGTTTGGCTGGTCTGACTGAATGCTTAGTGCTTCTGTGTAGGAGTTTGGAGTGTTTCCACCATGTTAAGGAACCATGCAATTCCATGGAAAACCTCCTCAATGCACATCAACACTATTACCGAGATCTAAAACTACATTTGGAAAAACTAAACTGTAAAATAAAAAAAGAATAATTGAACACGAATCATACCCATTTTTACATACGTCTTTATTGTCATTCTTTATGTGCCCCCAAATAATAAGGTATTTTTATGTTTAGGTTTTTTAAATACAACCCTCTTTCCAAAAGAGTTGGGACGCTGCGTAAAATGCAAGTGGAAGCAGAATGCAGTGAGGTGCAAATCATCTAGTTCCTGTTGTTTAATTGAAAGCAGTACATAGACAACATGACAAATGTTGAAACTGAGAAATGTTATTGTTTTGGAAAAAGTCCATTTTGAATTTGATGCCAGCAACACATTGCAAAAAACGTTGGGAACGGGGCACCTTTTCCATTGTGTTGCATCGCTTCTTCTTTTAACAGCACCCAGTAAGCGTTTGGTAACTGAGGAGACCAATTGCTGTAGTTTGGAAAGTGAAATGTCTGATTTTTGCTTGATATGGGGTTGCAGCTGCTCAACTTTTCAGGGTCTCCTTTGCTGTATTTTTCATTTAATAATCCTCCATATGTTTTTAATGGGGACAGGTCTGGACTGCAGCCAGGCCAGTTTAACACCTGGACTCTTTTGCTATGGATCCATGCAGAATGTGGTTTGTCATTTTCCAGCTGAAATAAGCAAGGCTCCCTGAAAAAGATGTAGTCTGGATGGCAGCACCTGTTTCTCCCAAACCTGTATATATTACATATTGTTCAGCATTAACGGTGCCTTCACAGATGTGCAAGTTACCCATGCCATGTGGACCAATGCACCCCCATACCATCATGGTTGCTTGCTTTTGAACTGGCTGGTCCCACTCCTCTTTAGCCCGGAGGAAGCAGCGTCCATGATTCCCGGAAATAATCAAACATTTTGATTTTTCAGATCACAGGAATGATGTTCACTTTGCCTCAGTCCATCTTTAATGAGCTCGGGCCCAGAGAAGGCGCTGGCGTTTCTGAATGTTGTTTATGTATGGTTTCTTCTTTGCCTAATAGAGTTTTAACATGCCTTTGTGGATGCTGTGACACACTGTGGACGTGTTCCTGAGTCCATGCAGGGATTTCCACTACAGAATCCTGACTGTTTTTAATGCATTGCAGCCTGAGAGCCAGAAGATCACTTCCATCCAATATTGCTTTTCGGCTTGGTCCCTTGCATGCGGAGATTACTCTGGATTATCTGAATCTTTTAATGATTTATGTACCGTAGATGACGAGATCACCAAACTCTTTTCAATTGTTGTGAAACGTTATTCTTGAATTGTGGCACTATATGCCTGTAACACCTCTCCCATCCTCACTTCTGATGGACCCCCCATCTCTGGAATGACCTCAGTTGCCAATTGACCTAATTATTTGTGTGATAATCCACCTGGTTTAGTTTTTTAGCATTACACAATGTTTCCAGTCTTTTGGTGTCTCTGTCCCAACTTTTTTGAAACATGTTTCTGGCATCAAATGTAAGCATGGATTTTTCAGGAAACAATAACATTTCTGTTTCAACATTTGATATGTTGTGTTGGTAGTATTTTATATTTCATTTAGGGTTTAAATTATTTTCACATTATTGCATTCGGTTTTACTTTTTACATTTTACACAGCATCCCAACTATTTGGTAAACGGGGTTGTATATTTTGGTTTTTTCCTCACACATCATTTAATAAAATGCCTAATTGGTAGATTTTCTGTGAGTTAAAATGTAGGTTAATTTGTTATTTAACTATGATAAATACGTAATGACCCTACGTTCCTACCCTCACCTATGGTCATGAAGGCTGGGTCATCACCGAAAGAACTAGATCATGGGTACAAGCGGCTGAAATGAGTAATCGTGAATAACAAATTTGGCAGGAAAAAAACGATTAGAACATTGTCCCACTGAAAAATCGCAATCTTTGTTACAGGATATAGAATTTGATTTTTAATTTCGCTTCGTGACAGACCAACCAAATATGTGCTACAAGATCGACACCTTAGCTCGACGAATGGCGTTGGAGGGATAATCCCTACGGTTACATAATGACGTTCCTAGACATATTTGTGACTGCTCATAACATTATGTCATGTCTGACACATAAATGATATGTCATGCTCTGGCACTGTATAGCCATTCATAAGCCGTCTCATTTCCATTACCGTCTGGGAGCCAGCCACTAGCCAAACCGCATAATGTCTGCCTCTTTACACGATGCAACATGGAAACGCGCTGTAATTTAACGTAAAATAGGGGGTTGGGTATGGAAACCTGCCCGAGACACAGACCTTAACTGACAACCTAAACACCAACTTCTGACCCACTCAATAAAAACAGTGTGTTGTATATTAACTGTCATGCTGTATTTGTGATGTTATAAGATAACCAGACCATCATTTGTAAACATTTTGAAAGTGGATGAATTGAAGAGCCACTTTAAATCGTTTAAATCCCTTTCAAAACATGTTGCCTATTACAACTATGTGAGACAGCCCTGTTACCACTGGGACTGTAAAATGAACATGTCTTTTTAGAAGCATCTGTTATTGAGTTAATTCTAGAGTCTTTGAGGAGACGTGTATAAATCAGACCTGACATGGATCTCATGAAGTCATGGAGAATAAAAAGAGCGAGGACACCACCCCCATTAGTCACGTAACAGGGAGGGTGACAGGGTGACTGAACAGGGGATATCACAGCACACGTCAAGTTTCAACGTCTGTCCGCGGGGAGATAAACGTCTGTTGGTTAAATGACTTTGAACTATTTTAGAAGTGATAACCTAGGGTTAAGGGTCATTGTTAGGGTCATAAACTGGTTTAAGTGTCATTGTTAGGGTCAGGAATTGGGTTAAGGGTCATTGTTAGGGTTAGGTATTGGGTTAAAGGTCAATGTTAGAGTCATGAACTGGGTTAAGGGTCATTGTTAGGGTCAGGAATTGGGTTAAGGTCATTGTTAGGGTTAGGTATTGGGTTATGGGCTATGGGTCATTGCTAGGGTTAGGTATTGGGTTATGGGTCATTTTTAGGGTTAGGTATTGGGTTGTGGGTCATTGTTAGGGTTAGGTATTGGGTTGTGGGTTATGGGTCATTGCTAGGGTTAGGTATTGGGTTGTGGGTCATTTTTAGGGTTAGGTATTGGGTTGTGGATCATTGTTAGGGTTAGGTATTGGGTTGTGGGTCATTGTTAGGGTTTGCCTTAATTGAAAAAAATATACTGTACCATGGCAGCACATGTATAGAAACAAAATCTCTAATAGATGAAGTTCATTAAAAGTAAAATATAGCTGCTTTCACCTTAACCAGTCTATTAAAATATAAGCTCTTACTTGGTCCTATTTGCCCGTTATTAAGTGACAAATACAAAGTAAGGCTGCCTGGACAAACATCTAATCAAGACGTTTGTCTCATGAGACGTGTCTCTAGTAAAGCTATGGCTGGATCCAGAAACATTGACACACAGTGACAGCAAGATGATAAGCCTCCAGTATCATTCTCCATGCTATCTTCTGTAAGTCTAGATTACATTAGTTTACTGTGCAACCTAATGGGGGGTATGTAAAACACTGCTTTTGCAATTTCCTCTATTCAAGCTAATAAAGCAATCTGTCAATTTGAGAGCGAGACAGACAGACAGAAAGGGAGAGGTAATGGAGGACAGGAAGAATGTATACTTTCTTTAAACAATTTATAAAACTGTCTTTGTCCTACTCCAACTATTATGGGAAGCTGCGTCTCTGTAAAGCACTGTATGCTTATATCAGTAGACCTATACCTGTAGACCACAGCAGACCTAAACCTGTAGACCTACACCTGTAGACCATAGTAGACCTAAACCTGTTGACCTACACCTGTAGACCACAGTAGACCTACAGCTGTAGACCTATACCTGTAGATCACAGTAGACCTACACCTGTAGACCACAGTAGACCTACACCTGTAGTCATACACCTGTAGACCACAGTAGACCTACACCTGTAGTCATACACCTGCAGACTTATACCTGTAGACCACAGAAGACCTACATATGTAGACCACAGTAGACCAGCACCTGTAGACCACAGTAGATCTCCCCCTGTAGTCACAGACCTGTAGACCACAGTAGACCTACACCAGTAGTCAACACCTGTAGACCTATACCTGTAGACCACAGAAGACCAGCACCTGTAGACCACAGTAGACCTGCACCTGTAGACCTACACCTGTAGACCACAGTAGACCAGCACCTGTAGACCACAGTAGACCAGCACCTGTAGACCACAGTAGACCAGCACCTGTAGTCCACAGTAAACCAGCACCTGTAGACCACAGTAGACCAGCACCTGTAGACCACAGTAGACCTACACCTGTAGACCACAGTAGACCTACACCTGTAGACAACAGTAGACCTACACCTGTAGACAACAGTAGACCTACACCTGTAGTCGTACACCTGCACTAATGCCACAACACTGTACAGAAGTGTTAGGGTTAGTTATATGAGTATAGAGAGATACCATTTCTCTCTGTCTCTGAAACCCCTTCTCTGTCTCAAGCTATCTCTGTTTACCTTTCTCTGTCTCTTCATTTCTCTCTCCCTCTCCTCTTTTTCTGTCTGTGGGTGGATCCTCAAGCTAAAAAAAGAAATGGAGAAAAAACGAATGTACAGGAGTGGAGGAAAAACAATCACACAATGAATAGAAATGGGAATGGTGATAAATGACACACTTCTACACTACATTCAGTATGACACATCATTCTGGTTTTCCTCTCACCCTTTAGCCCTATGAGATGATATGTCACATAACAAGCTCAGATGTGGAACTGCATGCATTTCAGGCCTAATTAATCTTCCCCGTGAATTCCCTGGTCACTCAGCACCAGTTTGTTTGATTGATGTCCCCTCCGACATGTCTGTCTCCATGTGTTATTTCCAAAATGGCATTTTTATAGTTGACTAAGCATTTGTTTGTGGGCAGTGCCATTGTACCTCAGGCTGGCTGCTTCTGGTCTCTGTGTTGTGGTTAGTCTTCTCATCACCAGCCTCTGGGATTAACATGGACACAAACATGTTGGTAAACACCAGATGAGTTTTAAAGGCAGTTTGCTCATTGACAAATATTCAGAAGTGCTTATAATTTGGCATAATTTTCCAATATCAATCATGGCAAATATCAATAGGAGTTGATTTAAAATTGCCATATGCTTCGTGAATTTTGTAGTTTCAATTAACTGTCATTGCATTCATTTAGATATTACTGATTCAATTGTTTTTTGGGTCAGTGACTTTAAAGAAATAAAAGCCTGAAAAGGAGACAATGACCTTTCAGTGAGATGTTGAGGAGTGTGTGTCTCTATTTATAGATCCACCGCCAGTCCAGTATGTAATTAGGTTACGGATGCATGAGTACATCGCTGCCATTGCCGATGCCCAGACGCCTCTCCAGCAAAACCCACATCTCAGAGGCCTCAGATCGCATCGGATCACGCCTCGCTTAACTCTTTACAACAAGACACAGAATGCCGATGACGCCACCGCAGCGACGAAACAAGGATCAAGCCTCTCAAGCCAGGGGTGTGTGGTCAGACCAAGACCAATACCAAAGGCTTGGTTTTCAAATGGACCGTTGATAACTGTCACCATACATGACCTGACTGCAGTACCTGGATTTGTCTGCAGCGCTACGACGACTGCCTGGATATTGATGTCTTTCCCTGTGACAAATTAATCCAATCTGTTTCACTGATCTGGCATGTTTTACAGTTGAGATCGATGCTGAGAGGCAGGCGATACGTTACTGAGTCAGTCAACGCAATTCCACAACACAAAGATTATGCTCATTCAGTTGTAACCCTTTCTTAGCTTGTAACCAACCATACAGTATTCCTTTCATCTAAAAACGCTTTATGTACACCATTTGGTGTAATTGGTGATTTATTGCATGTTCTCAATGAACTCTGATTTTCCGTGCCCATCTTTTTTTAAAATAATATTTTATTTAGATGCAAAGTGTTAAATAAACCAAAAATTGCCATGTTTTAGTGGGAGTAAAAAATAAGCAGGCATAGAAATAGCATGTTAACTGTTAGCAAAACATGGGCTTGTGCTGTCTGAAATTGATCACAGTAGCTTCGGTTCTGTTTAACCTACTTAGCTGTGCATGTGTGTTAAACCCCAGAGGATTTAACATTTCCAACTGTCAACATGAATTAACCGTCACAAATACTACTTAAATCCTCAGCATTTTTCAAACAAGTGACTGGTGTATGCAGCACACCAGGAAAAGTTTCACCGTTTTATTTTGGATTTACAGGTTTTAGAAAGTTGAGAAATGCTATGTCTTTTTCAGCTGACGTCCACTCTGATCCCCATTTTCTTTTGCCAACGAAGCAGATATTCGCAGGGTTAAATAAAAAATAACACCAGGCTTTAAAATACACTTTTTCAAGTTCATGCTGTAACTAAATACAGGGTTCCCACTGGTCATTTGAATTTCTGGAATATCATGAGATTTTAAAAAGAATATTCCAGACATGGAAAGTCAGGGGATTTTATATTTATGTCCAAGTCATGGAATATCAGGGAATATTGAAGCATGTTTACATTTTAGTTGCCATTCATCGTAATGTATTTTCCATACAATATTTTTCTTTATTGGGTTATTTCACACATTTCCTGTATTGCGTATTGTTATGGTTAGGATACTTAATCTTTCAGTGTCCATTTATCCCCTTTCCACTCGTCAACTGGCAACCACTTCAGTCAAGGTATGTGGTCTCCTGTACACACTAACGAAGGCAAACAAGCCAGCAAAATGTACATTTCAAGAGCTTTGGCTACATAATGATGACTTTAAAGACTGGGTGTTAAAAGTAAATGACAGAAAAGTTAAATGTTAAGTCTGTAAAACTACTATCAATATATCAAATATGGGAGCGAGAGCACTTCCCAGCCACACAAACAATAAGAAGCATTTTACCCACATGAAGCCGGCAGGATCATCATCTTAATGATCATTATTGTGCATTACACTGATCAGGCATAACATTATGATCACCTGTTTAATATTGTGTAGGTCCACTCAAACAGCCCTGACCTGTTGAGGCATGGACTCCACTAGACCTCTGAAGGTGTGCTGTGGTATCTGGCACCAAAACGTTAGCAGCAGATCCTTTAGGTCCTGTAAGATGCGAGGTGTGGCCTCCATGAATCAGACTTGTTTATCCAGCACATCCCACAGATGCTCAATTAGATTAAGCTCTTGGAGGAATTTGGAGGCCAAGTCAACACCTTGAACTCATTGTTGTGTTCCTCAAACCATTACTGAACAGTTTTTGCTTTGTGGCAGGGCTCATTATCCTGCTGAAAGAGGCCAATGCCATCAGGGAATACTGTTACCATGAAAGGGTGCACATGGTCTGCAACAATGCTCAGGTAGGTGGTACTTGTCAAAGTAACATCCACATCAAGGTGTTCTGACACCTTTCTATCAGTACCAGCATTTAATTTTTCAGCAATTTGAGCTACAGTAGCTCATCTGTTGGATCGGACCACACGGGCCAGCCTTAACTCCCCACCTGCATCAATGAGCCTTGGCTGCCCATGACCCTGTCGCTGGTTCACTGCTTTTCCTTCCTTGGACCACTTTTGATAGGTACTGATCACTGCAGACTGGGAACACAACACAAGGGCTGCAGCTTTGGAGACACTCTGACCCAGTCGTCTAGCCATCACAATTTTGGTCGCTCAGTGGTCATAATGTTATGGCTGATGGGTGTATCAGGGTTATTCACTTCTGTCAGTGGTCATAATGTTATGGCTGATGGGTGTATCAGGGTTATTCACTTCTGTCAGTGGTCATAATGTTATGGCTGATGGGTGTATCAGTGTTATTCACTCCACCTGTCAGTGGTCATAATGTTATGGCTGATGGGTGTATCAGTGTTATTCACTCCACCTGTCAGTGGTCATAATGTTCCGGCTGATCGGTGTGTGTTTAAGCAGTTAAAACTTAGTTTTGTACTGAAAATGTCTGTGAACCAGTAAACAAAGTTTACAAGCTGTAACCCTGTAAATACAAATTACACAAATATTTAAATAATGTGTAGGTGCGTGTAGATGTGTTACAGAGTGTGTATCTCTTCACTTTATTTGCTGTGTGTAGATTGAGTATTATGGAGTGTCTCTCTTCACAGTAGCTGTTATGTGTAGATTGTGTTGGAGTATGGGCGTCTCTTCACAGTAGCAGTTATGTGTAGATTGTGTTGGAGTATGGGCGTCTCTTCACAGTAGCAGTTATGTGTAGATTGTGTTGGAGTATGGGCGTCTCTTCACAGTAGCTGTTATGTGTAGATTGTGTTGGAGATATGCTGACTGTTAGTCCTTGTTGAAAGTCACTGGGCATTTACAGGGTAGATTTACCAGCATATCAATCACAAACAAAGAGTGACAGACCAAGGCAGCTACCATGAGGGACAAATGACTGTACACCAGAAGCTTCCTCTTAGGAAAGATCACTGGACACTCACTACATTTAGCTTCCATCTACTCCTGCTTAGGCATCTTTCATTGTAAAATATTAATATCACACAGCAGGAATATAACAACAATAATAATGTTGTAGTAATATTGTGGTGATAGTATCATAATGACAGAGGAACAAAATGAATAATGTAGCTGCCTACATTAGAGTTGAGACCGTTTATTTCTGCTGTTGAGAATGTCTTTAATCATTATCATGTGTTGTAACATCCACTTCTATTATCAATGGTTGCCTGGGGAAAACCACCCAACTCGTCCAGTTTGATATGAACAGGGAGATTTTTGCCTGATGTCATGAAGCCAGGGTGGGCTTTTGTTTTTCCACTGGGCTGCGCTGTTACGTCAAGCGCCGTTACATCAAGCGCCGTTACGTCAAGCGCCGTTACGTCAAGCGCCGTTACGTCAAGCGCCGTTACGTCAAGCGCCGTTACATCAAGCGCCGTTACGTCAGGCGCCAATACGTCAGGCGCCGTTACGCCAGGCGCCGTTACGCCAGGCGCCGTTACGCCAGGCGCCGTTACGCCAGGCGCCGTTACGCCAGGCGCCGTTACGCCAGGCGCCGTTACGTCAGGCGCCGTTACGCCAGGCGCCGTTACGCCAAGCGCCGTTAGGCCAAGCGCCGTTAGGCCATGCGCCGTTACGTCAAGCGCCGTTACGTCAAGCGCCGTTACGTCAAGCGCCGTTAGGTCATGCGCCGTTACGTCAAGCGCCGTTACGTCAAGCGCCGTTACGTCAAGCTGGACGAGAGCCCTGCCTTATTATATAAAAGGCTATTAAACAGGCTGCATGCAGGCAACAGGTGGTTCAACACTGACAATGGGCTCATGAGAAGTTATGAATGAATACATCATGTTTTTGGCTCTAAGCTCCCTCGTTGGTCTGGAACATCAACCATTTATATAGAACACAGGTCCTACTGGGGGTGGTTTATAGGGGACTATGCACAGAATGGGCCAACCTTGTTTTCAGGGCACATGTTCCCAGATGCATTATAGTCAGGTGTATGTCACAAAGCTCTAAACCGTCGGTTTTATTCATACTGATTATTTAGCCAGGTGTGTTGATTAAGAACCATATTTTATTGTCAAGGACGACCTGGGCCGAGGCATTCATTGCAGGACAAGACAAGTGCACGGAAAGTAAAGACTGTGAAAAGCACAAATGGACAAATCAAACCTAGGCTAGATACACTTATCGTTGTGGTGTGTCGTGTGGATATTTACAACACCTTCCTAGTGAAACACTGAAAAGGTGTGATATGGAGGAATCCAGAAATGTTGGTTGACATAGAAGGGTCTTTATAGATGCCATCTTAATAATTCATAAAATGTTTACCCTTTGGGGTGGTTTACAAACAGCGAATGAGAGGGTAAGACTCATGCCAAACATTCTGGTAAAATGCACACAAGGACAAACTTCTAAGTTACTCACGACAGAGCCAGATCCACTTGTTTAGATAATGTTCTTGTCTGAACAAGACAGGTTTATCTAAGCATGTGGTACCTCACCTTGAAACCTGGTAACAAAAATCAAGTATTTGGCCTAAAGCAACAACTGGCAAGGAGCCATTATGCGTTAAAAAAGTCAAATGACACCAATTACACCAGTTTGCTGTCTATATTACAGGTTTGTCCATGTGGGGAGAATGGTGAGCGTTTTAGCTCTGACTGCGATCGACTGTTGGTTGGCAAGAGCTTTGTGTTTGGAGAGTGGGTTTTATATTTGTTTCCCAATAAGGTTAACAATTAACCTACAGTTGTGCTCAAAAGTTTGGTACCCTTGGAGAACTGGAAATATATGTACCATTTGTGAAGAAAACATAAGTGAGCCGGCAAAACACATGTTCAACTGACAATCACATTCAACTGTAGGTCATGAAAGAATGACACAATCATAAAACAAAACATGACAACAAAGAAAAAAATTAACTGAGACTTTGGTCGTCTTGCATGAACCGTACGTGTGAGATCTCCCAGAACAGCTCGATCATATTAAGGTCCGAAGACTGATGGACACTCCAGAACCTTTACCTTTTTTGGCTGTAACCACTGGAGGGTCAACTTGGCCATGTGCTTAGGGTCATTGGCGTGCTGGAAAGTCCAAGAGTGTCTCATGCGCAGCTTTAATGCAGAAGAAAGCAAATTGTCTACCAGTATTTTCTGATAACATGCTGCATTCAGATTGCTATCAATTTTCAAAAGATTCCCCATGCCTAAGGCTGTGTCAAGGTGTTGTCGAGCATATTGTAACCAGCATTTTTTGTGGCATGTCAAGTATCTGGTAGAATTGGTGGAAGGACACAGGCGCAGAGATGGTATGGAGGTAGTTATCCATTGTTTTAATTGAAGGATGAACAAAGTAACAAACATACAAACATAAACCAGACACTGACCGGGTGACACGTATAGCCTACGGCTAACAACCAAAATAAACCACACCACTGTGGTAAAACACTCAACATAAA
>JACXGJ010009086.1:0-25163 GCA_016801105.1 Esox niger
TTTATTTCTTGGTAGAGGAACTGACTTTTTTTATTGGGGTGTCTATATTTTCGACCTTCTTCATTATTTTATCCATTTATTTCAGCCTAAAACACTGTAATATCACTATAAAGGCATGGATATATCAGAAAATAACTATCCCACAAAACTTCATACATATTTGAAATATAAATTTGCATTCACTAATGCAAAAATGTGGTTAGGGTTAGGGTGATTTTTTTGCTTTTTTTTTTAGCCAAAGGGGTTGTGATACCCATATACACTCACTATAGATGTTTTCTTTTACAGAAATTATTCTAGGACCCCAAATGTGCATGTAGTGAAATCCGGCCTAAAATAGCCTGGATCAATGAGGGTTAATGGTTTAGGCAGTTGAGCAGTTGGTCAGAGAACCTAATGATTGTCTGAAATAATACAGATGCATGTCACAACCAAAGACCAGAGTTACATACCATGTAATAGATAAGCAAACATGTCTCCAAAATACATTAGTTAAGAAATTGCCACAACAACATCCGGGTTCTTTTGTGTTACAGAGTATACCAGTGTGTTCTTTTTTTCTCTGAATGTACCAAACGGTTGATTTGGCCACTCCAAATGTTCCTGCTCTCTCTTTGATGGATTTTTTTGGAGCCTAAGGATGGCCTATTTCACTCCTTTGACCGCATGTTATGGGATCACAGCAACAGCTTCCAAATGTGAATGCCACAACTGGAATCAACCTTTTACCTGAAATAGCCCACATCTGTTCATGAAACAGCTTTTGAGTCAATTGTCCAATTACATTTGGTACCTTGAAAAAGAAGGGGCTACATATTAAATAACTGAAATTCCTTTGTCCAATTTGGATGTGAATATCCTCAAATTAAAGCTGAGAGACTGCACTTTGAGCCTGTATCCATTATTTATCTATAACTTCAATATATTTAGGTAAACAGCCAAAATAAAACGTGTCAGTGTTCAATTATATTCAGACCTAACGGTATTTGTGTTTGTGTGTTTATATCACAGGGGTCTTTCTACTCACCTGGATTCTGAACCAGTACCGATTGGTTCCCTTGGGGCTTATTGAACAGTTAGTGATGGGCTATGGTGGTCTACGAGGGGCAGTTGCCTATGGTCTTGTGTTCCTGCTTGATGAGAATAAGTACAAGGAGAAGAATCTGATGATAAGCACCACTCTCCTTGTGGTGTACTTCACTGTTATGCTTCAGGTAAAATAGATAATTTTGCTATGTAACCCTCTGAAGTTTTATTCCATAAAATGTATGCAATGTATTGATTCAAACACACTGATATATTTTAATTTGCTACCAGTTTTTAATATTTAGCTTTTCTTTGTTGCAGGGAATAACCATGAAACCATTGGTCACTTGGCTGAAAGTGAAGAGGGCAACGACAGATGAAGCTATGCTAGCTGAAAAGATAATGAATAGGGTAACTATCTACAGTGGATATAAAATGTCTACACCCTGTTAAAATGCCAGGTTTTTGTGATGTAAAAGAATGATACCAAGATAAATCATGTCAGAAAATCTTTCACTATTAATGTGACCTATAATGTCAACAATTCAATTGAAAAACAAACTGAAATCTTCGAGGGTGAAAAATGACAAATAAAAAGCTTACAATAACCAGGTTGCATTAGTGTGCACACCCTCTTGTAACTTCGGGTGTGGCTGTGTTCAGGCTGTGTGCTACATGTGACAACAATTTCCTGTATTCCTCATATGAATGGGCTATGGGGAAGGGTGGCAAGACGGAAGCCTTTTTTTTTTTACAAAGAAAAGCATCCAAGCTTGGCTGACCTTTGCAAAAACAAACATCAAGTCTCCCAAAAGTCTGTGGAAAATGTGTTATGAACTGATGAAACCAAGTTTTAACTTTGCCATAATTCCAAAAGGTATGTTTGGTGCAAAAACAACACTGCACATTACCCAAAGAACACCATACCCATAGTGAAGCATGGCAGCGGCAGCATCATGCTTTGGGGCTGTTCTTCAGTTGGAACCGGGGCCGTAGTCAGGGTGGATGGAAACTATGAACACTTCCAAATACCTGCCAATTTTGGCACAAAACCTTCAGGTGTCTGTTAGAAAGCGGAAGACGAAGTTCACCTTTCAGCACAATGACCCAAAGCACACATCCAAATCCACAAAAGCATGGCTTCGCCAGAAGAAGATAAATGTTTTGGAATGTCAAGATATGCCATGCTAATAGACTCCTACACAAAAAGACTAAGTGCTGTAGTAAAATCAAAAGGTGCTTCAACAAATTAGTGTGCACACTTATGCAAACAGGTTATTGTGTGTTTTTATTTCCCCCTCAAAGATTTCAGTTTGTTTTTCAATTGAATTATTCACTTTATAGGTCACATTAAAGGTAGAAAAAGTTCTGACCTGATTTATCTTTGTCTCATTTTAATACATTACAAAAACCTGGCATTTTAACAGGGGTGTGTAGACTTTATATCCACAGTAGTTAGTCTTCCTAGAAAACAATAATAAATAACAGATAATTAAAGTAATATTTGACATTTTATTGGACCAGATACATTTCCATTTCTAGCTAAACTAACTATTTTTACACCATCAACCAGTCCATCTAAGTGTTGAAACTGTTTAACATTAATAATATTGACAAAGAATACATGCGTAACTTACATAACTCATGATACCTTTTTTATTTATTCAGACCTTTGATCACATGCTTGTTGCCATAGAGGACATTTCTGGACAAATAGGACATAACTACTTATGGGACAAGTATGTGGAAACTTTATTCTCATTATCAATTTCAATTAAATATTATTTAATTTATAAAAAATTACATACCATTACTTTAAAGATTACATTTAGCTCTAAATAACATTTTATTGCTTTTTGTATCCTTCTAAGGTGGCATAACTTTGAGGAAAAGTGGTTGTTCAGGTTATTGATGAACCCAACTGCAAGGAAGTCTCGTGACTACATATTCAACATCTTCCACCAACTCAACCTCAAGGATGCCATGAGCTATGTGCAAGAGGTAAGAGCAACTCAAATGCTCAGGGAAAGCCATGACAGAAAATTGTAGAGACAATGCAAAACAATAAATTCATCACCAGGATCACTTATTGACTGCAACATAACAACAAATAGAAACAATGGAAGGCAGATCATGAAGTACGTTTATCCCGTTATTTAGGGTGAACGCAAAGGCTCACTGGCGTTTGTTCGGAATGATACCAAGGCCGATGTGGATTTCAATAAGCAGTTTGATACCGATTTCACAGACATGCCTGACATCATGGGACCAGATCATATTCCAGTCCCCTTCATGTTGTAAGTAACATTTTCTGTTTTAATCTTCATCCCAATGCCAAACTATTCCGGATGTCTCAGGTAGTGCATTTTATAATGCTGTAATGCGCCATTTAGGATGGCACCCTATGAATGTCTAAAACATAAACATCATTAACTTAGTTTAAAACCAATTTTCATTCTCTGGCATCTATTCTGTTCATTCATACCAGCAGAGTGGACAAAGATGCAGTATGATAAGCATAAACACTTTTTGTGCTTCCTATTTAAACACTACAAAGTTACTCTTATAACCATCTAGGCAGTATGAAAATGATGAAAATGTGACCTGGTATTTTCAAACCCCAACTATAAGTCTGCTATCTGTGGAATGTGTTTGAAATGTATAGTTAGGGATTTTGATAATGAAGCCCTTTATCTTCTTCCCCAGACCCAGAATAACTGGTAGATACTATTATGATCCCCCATTGAGTTTGACGGAAATTAACGTGTAGACGCTAGTGTTGCAGTAAATTTATGAAGTAAATCAAATTTCAGTTACTAACGTTCCTTATTGAAAAGCCCCCCAAGTGGCAGGGCACCCTAGTTGCTGACTACAACTGTGATATTGCGAGGAAAATTATGTAAAAAATTATGTTTACTAGAATTTTGATGAATTTCCTCAGTTGCCTGAAATGGAAATAACCACACCTCTGTTTGGGACATTTATTAACTTGTGACACTTTACAGTAAGTATATTTATAAACATTAATGAATATTTTGATTAACATTAATTATTTGATGCATTTACAGACGATGATATGGTTTGTGTGCATGTGTTACTAAACATATTAATAGATGCATAGTTAACAGTTACATAGAAGCATGCAGAAGTTAGGAAAAATGCAAGAGTTTTCCCAAATCCCACTCTGGTTTATATCACCTACTCAAAAGTGTGGGCGTTTGTTATCCTTTGGTCAGTAAACCAACTAGTGCTGAAGAATGGGCCCCTTATCAATTAGGGACACATTCAGATCTGTTCTTCGACCATCTCATATGACATAGTGGTGTTATCTCGAGAAGCAAGCAAGCTAGGCAATAACAAGCAAGCCTTTTGTCCCTGCATTCACACCTTATGGAAACAAATGTTAACCGTTACAATTCCAATGCTTGCCTACTAGGATAGAAATTAAGTACATAGGTATACATATCTATAATAATGAAGAATCACTCAATATGTACAATTACATGAGACAGAATCAAAAGCAATGACAACTTAAGAAAAGCAATAAGAAGCATAAAGCCGGTAAAGTGAGTTAAAAATAAGTTAAAAATTTGATGACATCATTAACTACTAAAAACCAAAGATCAGCGATCACTACTATGAGAGTAAAAAACCGAGACGTCGTCATTGTTTGAGATTATTAAAGATAGTGAAAAAGCCAGGATTGTAAATTTAAGAGCAATAAACTAGGCCGCACCCCATGAGTAGATTGACAGTGGCACAGCTTTGTAAAATAATCATAACAGTTTTAAGCCAATAAGATGTTATAGCCAATTTATCAATGAAACATAGATATATATTTGTAGTTTTGTCAAAGGCTACCATGAAACCATAAGTTGGAATAAGGCCACCAAATTTAATATGGTCTAGAAACATGAATGACTAGAAATGTATGATTGTAAGAAAGTGTAAATGCGTGTTGAGAAGTCTTTATTGTAGAATGGTCAGGGAATGAAGCAGGGAGGTTGTAGAAATAGTCCCTGGAGAATTCCAACAAAGCTGTTTAAACTAAGGCGATGTTTGGGCAGACAAGTCTTGCATATCAATTGGATGGAGCTTAAGACATTTGTCCTAACCAGCATCACACCTAAGGTGTAGACAGAGCTCAAAAGATGGAAAAAAAAGAGAAGACAAGGGGTAAATGAAACCACTCGTAGTCATAGCCCTCTGACTCCTCTCAGATCTCAAGTGTTCGTTATGCTCCAATTAATAGAGGGAGGGAACAACACAAAACACGTCATTGTTATGTACTTTAGTATAAATATCATATTAATCAGTTACATTATTAGTCAAACTTAAGCTGGAGATTAGTAGAGCAAGCAGGAAAGGTTGTTAGTGGAAAATGGTGCTGCCATCGAGTTATTTAACAACTGTTTACTTCATATGGTTCACTTGTTTTCTTTAGAGTTAGTGTTCGATCTTCCAATATCTATTAATTCTTCATGACTTTTGCTTAATTTAGTCTTTCTACAATGCCCATTGTAAGTTACAATAATTTATCTTTGTTTAAATGCTATTACTTATTCATGCCTAATCAGAGAATTAAGCTACGTGTAACATTTAACACATTAGCTGTCCGATTATATGTCCATGTCAAAGAAATTAATAAAATTTACCAAATGACATATCAAAATGTCACATTTAATAAAATACATTTTCTTGCCAAACCAACACTGGAGCAAATCACCAAAAGACCCACGCAAACAATTCCACATACCACCAGACAAAATACAACTTTGTGAAAGTTTAAATTTGTTGTATACATCTGGCCAATACCATGTCTGAGATAGAACGTATCGCATATTAATATACATAATATATCGAGTAATTGAATGAGATATATATTCAATTACTCGATATGATGCGTGGAAAGACTAATCATTTAGAGGCCACACCTATCATCCTGCTGTACTGCACCCATGTGTTTCCACATCTCCCTATCCTCTGTGTGACCAGTAGGAAGTATTCAACTATTTAACATTTATCCATTGATTATAAGACTGTCTCTTTGGCCAAAGGGTATGCCACCAGTTGTGAAATATCTCAGAGTTTTACAGACTATGCCATAAAAGGCATAGAGCTCAGCTAACCAGACACTGCCAGCCAAAATGGAACCCACAGAAACAGTATCACCACTCATCTTTTAGTTTCAGGAGAGTAAAGGATTCCTCAATCTCTGCAGAACATTTAACTGGAACGCATCATTCAGTGGTTTTGGAAAAATCAGAAAACTCAGAGATATAAACAGAGGTATAGGAATTAGGAAAGACAATGTGTAATCAGACAAGCAGCTCAAATCCGGAACGGAAATTATAGGACAAGGAAGAGTGAGGGTAAATGGGGAGGAATCAGATTTGTTGGAAAGGGTGACAGGTTGGAAGCATATGGCAGATTATGGCCATCAATAGAAAAACCACTGACCCTGCATCTACCAAAGGCCAACTGCCCCTTCTATCAAATTATATAGCTGCGCAAAGCCTTCACCCAATTATTTATGGAACTCAGCGAGATCTAATTGGTTGTCACGTTGTCCTCTACATTGTGGCTTCCATTGGGGTCATTTATCTGCCCAATGGCCATTTGTTGGTAGATATGGCATGGTGAAATAGAATGGGACAATATGTTGTGTTATTCTGGGCTGTATCTACAACGATTGTCCTGAGTAAAGAAATCCGACCGGGAAATAGTCAGGTAGAATGTTCATATGCATGGTACCCTGGAGCAGGGGCAGACCGGCCATCTGGCATTCTCTCCTAACTACAAGAGCTGCCCCCGTCCGACCCGTCATTGGGTCCCTTGAACCATCTGTGAACACCACTACACACTCTGGGTACCCACCCTCCAGGCTCCTCATAACCACCTCGGCAAAGCAGAGGCCCATCCAATCCTCTCACACCATCTCCAATATTCTAAGATCCACCACTGCAGGCAAAATCAACCAAGGAGGTCTCAATGGCAAATCCACCGTAGGACTAAATGTCCTAACTCTGAAACCTACCTGTCTAGCCAGGGCATCCCCTACCCACCCAAAGCTCATGATGTCCCTCTCACCATGTTCCCAGCACCCCAACAACATCTCTTTTGTAGGGTGTGAACCCCCACGTCCCTGCAAATTAACCCAGTAATTGATCAACAATTGCCTTCTCAAATGTAATGGCATATCCCCCACCTCCACCTGCAGCGGTGATACCGGAGATGTCTGAAATGTCCCACTGCAAACTCAAAGCCCCTATGCCTGCACTCTATCCAACCATTCCAGTGTGCTCACTGCCGCAATACACTAAAAAGCAATACACCCATAGTCCACAACGATCTAATCAATGACACATACATAGTCCTCAATGCTGCTCTACTAACTCCCAAACTTTTCCCCATCAGGCAGCGCATCACATTCAAAACTTTCTTACACCTCTCCACCACCCTCTCAACATGCTCACCCCACGTAATTCTGGCATCAAAGAAGACACCCAGAAACCTGAAAACCTCAACTCTCTCCAAAGTCCTCCCATATAATTTGACTTTAACCACGTCACCCACCTTCCTCCTCTTGAAAATTACCACCTTTATCTTTTCCACTGAAAACCTAAAACCCCACCGTCTTGCCCATCTTCCTTCCTGAACATTCTGGACAACATATGGTGCATGTCTACCCCTCTTGCACATTGCCCCATCAGCAGCATACAGCGACCTACCTACACCCTGCTGAACACGACAATACACATCATTAATCATTATCGAAAACAGCACCTGACTGATTACGCTCCCCTGAGGGGTTCCATTGTCCAAAGCAAATCTCCTGGACAATGCCGTCCCCACCCTCACCTGAATTGATCTGCCAAACAGGAAGTGTTCATTCAACTTATAAGTCCTACCTCCAACCCCCATTATTTGAAGCATAATGAGCAGCCCTCCTTCCACAACATGTCATACACTTTCTCCACATCAAAAAATACACCCACCACTGCCTTCCCATTCACCTGGGCCTTCCTGACCTCCGCCTCTAAACATAGAACAGGGTCCAAAGTACACTTTCCCTTCCTAAAGCCCTTTTGGCTTGCCGAACAGTTCTCCTCAGCAAGACCTGACTCACTACCTAATCATACTTAGGTAACTGTGTTTCTGTTTTAACACCCTAAACGCCCCATTATGTTCCTTCACCGCCTTCCCACACTCATCTGTCCACCACGGGACTGCCTTCCCTCTCCTCCCAGAGCACGTAGGTATAGCCGCCCCAACTTTTACTGCTTTCACCCGCTCCTCCAAAATATCCACCTCCCCGCCCCAGTCCCCAGCACACATCAGCTGCTCACTCATCTCCCTGAACCGCTTCCAATCTGCTCTATCAAACATCCACCTTAGCCTAAAACAATTGCCTAAAAGCCCATAGCATTAGGCAGCCATACATGCTACAATTATTAGCTTTCATCCATCGTGCTGAAGTTACTAATCTTTAATCGTAAGTAGAATAAACGTGCCCCCCATCAGAAATCAAATGTCTGTCCAATACATTTGTTCTGGTTACGGACCTCTACTCGACAGGTAGGCAGGTTAGGACTAACCAGCTAATAGTTTGTTTTAATTAGCAACGTCTTAGATAAGTGTAGCTGCCATGTACAAAAGTTGTCCAGGAGCTAATCAGTTTGAAGAGGGGATGATTACTTTGTAATTTTAAATCACACTATATGCGTTTAGAAAATACACTGACATGCGGATATAGGGGTATACCGATTTCGATTCTAGTTAGAAAATATTTTGATTTGATTTCGAACTGTGAAATTCATGAGGAGTTTTCGATTCTGTGACTACCCAGCAATCAATATTACGTTGTTACGACGTAGAGACAGTCCGTTTTTGTATCGGTTACGTAACTATCTGACATTGCAGCAACCGGATAAGTGAAGTTCGTATTTTGGTTGCTACAATGTAATTAAATAATATTACATTGCCCTTTCGTCACCTGTAGGTTGTGACAACATTATGTAATTAAGGTTACCTATTTGCCAATTGCTGACCATTGACAGGTTTGCAGTATTTGGTTATGCAATGCATATTTTCTCCTAAGTACATGACATAATATAGAAGAGCCCCATATGAAATGTAGTGTAACAAGAATATAACATTTACAAACAATCAAGAAAATGTATGTTATTTCAAAATCGTTTCATTGATCAACCACCTCACACTCTCCTAAGTAGGTCAACGGTACAGAAATAAAAAAAAAGAACTGTGTGGGACTTGAAAACAAACAGGATTAAATGTAAGCACATACAGTGGGGAGAAGTATTTGATACACTGCAGATTTTGAAGGTTTTCCTACTTACAAAGCATGTAGAGGTCAAATTTTTATCATAGGTACACTTCAACTATGAGAGATTGAAAATCTAAAACAAGAATCTAGAAAATCATATTGTATGATTTTTAAATAAATAATTAGCATTTTATTGCATGACATAAGTATTTGATACATCAGACAAGCATAACTTAATATTTGGTACAGAAACCTTTATTTGCATTTACAGAGATCATACGTGTCCTAGTTCTTGACCAGGTTTGCACACACTGCAGCAGGGATTTTGGCCCACTCTTCCATACAGACCTTCTCTAGATCCTTCAGATTTTGGGGCTGTCGCTGGGCAATACAGACTTTCAGCTCCCTCCAAAGATTTTCTTTTGGATTCAGGTCTGGAGACTGGCTAGGCCACTCCAGGACCTTGAGATGCTTCTTACGGAGCCACTCCTTAGTTGCCCTGGCTGTGTGTTTCGGGTCATTGTCATGCTGGAAGACCCAGCCACGACCCATCTTTAATGCTCTTAATGAGGGAAGGAGGTTGTTGGCCAAGATCTCGCGATACATGGCCCCATCCACCCTCCCCTCAATACGGTGCAGTCGTCCTGTCCCCTTTGCAGAAAATCATCCCCAAAGAAGGATGTTTCCACCTCCATGCTTCACAGGTTGGGATGGTGCTCTTGGGGTTGTACTCATCCTTCTTCCTCCAAACACGACGAGTGGAGTTTAGACCAAAAAGCTCTATTTTTGTCTCATCAGACCACATGACCTTCTCCCATTCCTCCTCTGGATCATCCAGATGGTCATTGGCAAACTTCAGACGGGCCTGCACATGCGCTGGCTTGAGCATGGGGACCTTGTGTGCACTGCAGGATTTTAATCCATGACGGCCTATTGTGTTACTAATGGTTTTCTTTGAGACTGTGGTCCCAACTCTCTTCAGGTCATTGACCAGGTCCTGCCGTGTAGTTCAGGGCTGATTCCTCACCTTCCTCATGATCATTGATGCCCCACGAGGTGAGATCTTGCATGGAGCCACAGACCAAGGGAGATTGACCGTCATCTTGAACTTCTTCCATTTTCTAATAATTGCTTGCCTATTGTCCTGTAGCCCATCCCAGCCTTGTGCAGGTCTACATTTTTATCCCTGATGTCCTTACACAGCTCTCTGGTTTTGGCCATTGTGGAGAGGGTGGGAGTCTGACTGAGTGTGTGGACAGGAGTCTTTTATACAGGTAACGAGTTCAAACAGTTGCAATTAATACAGGTAATGAGTGGAGAACAGGAGCGCTTCTTAAAGAAAAACAGGTCTGTGAGAGCCGGAATTCTTACTGGTTGGTAGGTGATCAAATACTTGTCATGCAATAAAATGCAAATTAATTATTTAAAAATCATACAATGTGATTTTCTAGATTTTTGTTTTAGATTCCGTCTCTCACAGTTGAAGTGAACCTATGATAAAAATTACAGACCTCTACCTGCTTTGTAAGTAGGAAAACCTGCAAAATCAGCAGTGTATCAAATACTCCTTCTCCCCACTGTAACATAAGCCTTACTCTTCATTGGGTTTTTCAAATGGTGAGAAATTGTGAAAAATCAGGAGATTTTTTGTAACTATAAACTGATCAAACAAGAAGAAATATTATCCAACTGTCAAAATACAAAAACACAAGCAAAAATGGAAGCTTTACTCTTCCTTGTTGAAAAGTGTCGGAGTGGTCATCAATTCTATCTCCACCTTGCTTTGTTGTTGGGATCTAGAACTGCACATGATCATGGGCGATAAAAATAAGTTTAAAGAGTATAAGTGTCCACAATCTGATTGAGTTATTTCATAATAATTTTATTACATCACTTACATTATTATCAAATGTCTTGTTAAATCATGCTTTGTATAAACTCAGTAAATATCTTTACATATGAGTACTTGAGGTGACTCAATGGTTAAACAGCTCTGGAAATAATATTTTTTTCTAAAATCAGCATCTCTACATGCATGGCAACCATACCATTCCATAGTCTGTAAAATTCCAATACAGGGACTGGAATGGAATGGCTGCCATACATGTAGATATTTTTTTCCAGAGCTTTATTTTGTTAGTATTTTTGTAATACTGGTCTCAGTCTACATATCGTCCTTGAGACTGACCAAAATATTAAGGGGACATTGTCTTTATGATGACAAAAGCTCAAGTTGCTCTGCATTTTTTATGTAGTGCATATTGGTACCCCAATAACAAGAGAAAGTGAAATATTACTTGATATAAAAGAGCACACAAGCCAATTATATCATTAAGCTATCAATATATTTTGCATACCCTAATGCTACATTAATGAAACATTAACAAACATATTGCACAAGCTTTAGTTACAGCATTATTCTATTTATCATCTGTACTTCAGCTGCTTGCGCTGTGGTTCTTCTTACAGTAAGGGGAAGCTGCAATTATTAATGAGAATGCATATTAAGTATTTCAACGTTTGTTAAAATATGACTACAAAGTTATGTACTTCCTCGATTCTGCTTTGCAGATTTTCTGTGTCAAAATGATCTTGTGCTAGAAATTTATATTTTAATGTTCCACTCGGTAGGCTAACACACATTACAGCAATGAAGTACACAACGGAAATACTTTGAAAACATGATGATTACCCCGTGCTTAGTCGCACATTGAAGACGCAAACTCAACTTTAGTATTTATTTCTGTCCCAGCAAGTGAAACACTTTTTGCACTGAGCTCAGCTTGGGCTAGGGAAAACCAACCAATCAGTCAAGCTAGCTACAGTAGTAGTTGACTTACAGCTCTGTAGTAGCTTGCTAACGCTAGTTGGCTTGCTCTGCAGAGTTAATGTTATTCAATCGTAACTTACAAAGTGACTTTAGCTAATTTGTCAGATAGATACGATAGCTATCTGTTTTGTAAAGAAGTTAAGTAAGCTTACCTGAGATTCCTTGTCCAGAACTAATGACACGGTGCTCCAGAAATTGTTGGCTTAATGAGCTAAGCAGATGTTTATATAGTCGTACAGTAGTGTTAACTAGCTGCAGTAGCTAGTTTGCCAGGTACGTTACTATAACAGAAAACTTGCGCTACCTACAGTTGCTAATCAAGGTGTACAGTGTGGGCTACACAACTAAATAAGAACAATTCTAAATTGTGAAATTGCTAGATCAAAAAGTACTTTGCTGTAGTTTTAAAATTGTACAATCAATCAATAAAAAAAATTAGGCCCTTTTTACATGCAGTTGTCACAAAGTGCTTTCACAAAACACCCGGCCTTTAACCCCAGGGAGCAAACAACAGTAGTGTTGAAATTCAGTGGCTAGGAAAAACTCCGCAGGTGTGGGTCAAGACCTCATGTTCTCCTAAGTTTAAAATGACAGAACACAGGGAAAATGTAGACCCTACTCTCCCAGCACAATAATATAGCAGCGTAAGAACTTGGGGCTGAGACATGCGTACATAATTTCTGAATATAAATAAATTATAAATTCTACTTTGATAGCGACTGAAACTGAAGCAAAATAATAGCTATTGGGCTAACCAGAGTAGAAGAGTACTTGTGAAAACTCAGACATGACTAAACCAGAATTATCTTAAACTGGAGTCAAACATAAATATTGTTTAACACATCAGAAGTATACAGGCACTGTGATAATGTAATTTTTGAAGTCAACCTCTCACGACTATTTAGGAGTACACATACTACAGCGAAGACATGGTGGGACCCATGAGTGGCAGCTGTTCTGTGCGTGCACCGTTCCATCTGGTATTGTGAGAGATTAAGCAAATTAAAAACATAAGATTTTTTTAATTAGATTGGGCTCATTTGCTTTGGAGATTGTGTAATACATCCAACCACACTAGATGTGTTCCCACTGCATCTTAGCTTAGGGCTAAGGGTCTGACTATTTACACTTCAGTTGAAGCAATTTATCAAATAATCTATTAAATTCCCATTTTCAGACCCCTATAATTAGCTCTTTTTAGGGAGTAAAAACTACCAATGGTGGGTGGTAAACTAGCTGCAAATAGTGACCTCCCATTAATCAGAATAATCTAAAGGCCAACTTTCACCCCAATAAACAACCATTTTAAAAACTATATAATTTATTTAAGGCATATAAAGCTAAACAAATGTATGAATAAAATATTTGGGTAACTCTTTATTATAAGGGGTGTGCATAAGAGTAACATAAAACTGTAATGATACTGTCATAACCATGACATGACACATAAAGGAATCATTATGAACGTTTATGAATGTTGTTGTTAGGTGTCATTCGGTTGTTTATGTCATTTTTTATGCAAGGTTGACAATGTTTGGGATGTCTTTTAATGACAACTTGAAATTAACTGAGACAACATAACCTGCCAATGTCTTTGTTATGACAACTTGACATTATCTGAGACAACATAATACATGGGCCTAATTATCAAACTTGAAGAAACAATTTAGCCAGTATTCTGTCTGCCATAAAAGGAACTTTGCTGATCCTGGAAATATGGAGTCATAGAGGTAATTGCACTCCTGAGTCACTGAAGATTCACCTCAAATGATAGAGTGACATAACTGGTTAGCCATATGCCATTATAATGATGTCTTGGGCAGACTTTTCCATGATGTGAAAAAACAAGTCAAGTAAATAGCAGAGTTCTTTGCAGGAACTTAGTTTGTAATGTAATTTTGTAAATGTTGATGCTGGACATCCATTTATGTAACTAGTGGTTTGCATGAACAACAGGCAAAGTAATATACATTATTCAAGAGATAATATGAATAATCCAATTTGTTAAAAGGTTTTCAGTGCAGTGACCATTATTAATGAGGTAGACTGGCTATCTTCAAATAGATGTGATGCATACAAAATGTATGGTCGCATTTGGGGTTGATATAGAACTTTGAAGGACACTACAGATGGCCTATAGGGGGCAGTTTGACGTGTCGTATTGCATTGGGACTGTTAAAATACCTATGCCATCTCATAACTCTTCAAGGAAAAGCCATGTCTTTTGGATCATTTATCCTGTTTTATAGATAGGTAAAGTACAAAAGTACATTGAAAATTTAGATTAAGTTAGATAACTTGCCTGGTAAAGTATATGTAGAGGGTTGGAAAAGCGTGGTCATTGTATAACTATGACAGAGACCCATGTCTGTGTAAAATGCCATGATGGTGGTGTATTCCTTTGAAAAAAACAAATCTTTTACTGTACTTTGCTGAGTTGTTCTTTTTGAAAACAACAGTCCTGACAATATCCCTAGTATTAATATAATTACATTTTTTAACTGTATTGTTTAGGAACTTAGCAATCGTTGCATTGTAAGTCTTAGTAGTTAGCTAGTTCGTTGTTGTTAGCTGGCTCCTGTTAACTGTATGTTTGTCAGTTCCAGGTAGCAGTTTGCTATCTTGCTCAGCCATGTTCTATTTGTGTTAAAATGAAGGTAATATGTTAAACTATCACTATTTAGCCTACTTTATAAATAATGTTTTCAATGTGATTATATTATAAATAGTTTACATTTCCTAAGCTATTGTTCATTCAAATAACTAGGTACTGTACATGAATGGATGTCCTGTATCAACCTTAACAAATGAGTGAATAGTTATAAACTGTGTTTTCTTGAAAAAGAGTTTATGTCCTGTGTCAACATGAACAAATGACACTACACACTGTTTGTTAATGCATTTGTAAACCACAAAGTAAGGGTTTTCAGGGGTTAAACATTTGTTCATGTCTTATATGTCATAATTTTTCATCAATGTTTGTTCAATGTAACTATTTGTTAATGGTTGTTTATGTACAGTCCCCTCCAAAAGATTTGGAACGGCAAGGCAAAATCCTTTGTTTTTCTTGTTCACTGAGGATATTTGGGTTTAAGATCAAAAGATGAGTATGAGACAAGAGTTCAGAATTTCAGCTTTCATTTCCTGGTATTCAAATCTAGGTGTGTTAAACAACTCAGGACATACCACCTTTGTTTGAACCCACCCATTTTTCAAGTGAGCAAAACTATTGGAACATGTGACTGACAGATGTTTCTTGTTGAAAAGAAAGAAAATCGACCAGAGCGATTGAAAAACCATTGGGCATAGCAAGCAAAACAATTTGGAATGTCCTGAAAAAGAAAGAAACTACAGGTGTACTGAGCAACAGACGTCGAACAGGTCAGCCAAGGAAAACAACAGTAGTTGATGACAGAAATATCGAGAGAACCCCCCCAAAACATCAGTAAGTGACATCACCAACGACCTCCACAGTGCAGGGGTGAAGGTATCACAATCCCCTCTTCAAAGAAGAATCAGAGAGCAGAAATATAGGCCACACCCCAAGATGCAAACCACTCATCAGCAGTAAGACCCGGAAGACCACATTGAAATTTGCAAAGAAGTGCAGAGATGAGCCACAAAAGTTCTGGGACACTGATGAGACCAAGATTAATCTCTACCAAAGTGATGGAAAGGCCAAAGTGTGGAGAAAGAAAGGAACTGCTTATGATCTGAAGCATACAAGCTTATCTGTGAAGAATGGTGGAGGGAATGTCATGGCTTGGGTGTGCATGGCTGCTTCTGGAACAAGCTCATTAATATTTATTGATGATGTAACGGATGATGGCAGCAGCAGAATTCATTCAGAAGTGTAAAGAAAAATGTTGTCTGCCAATTTACGGAGAAATGCATTGAAACTAATCGGGAGGAAGTTTATCATGCAGCAGGACAATGACACAAAGCACACTGCAAACAAAACAAAGGACTTCATCAGCGGAAAAAAGTGGAAGGTTTTAGACTGGCCAAGTCAATTACCTGACTGTAACCCAATAGAGCATGATTTCTAATCTAATCTAATGTTGTCATGGTTAATGTCAAGTTATCATAGCAAAGACATTGACAGGTTGTGTTGAATCAGTTAGTGTCAAGTTGTCATTACAAAAACATCCCAAACAATGTAATGTATATTTCATGTCATTCAAGATGTTTAACTTGATCAATTACATTGTTGCGGAACAACACAAATAATGTAATGAACAATGTCTCACTATTTTTAGATCATAAAATGCTTTACTGTGTCCAATGAATTCATTATGAATATGTTGTCAAAGTATATTGAAAGAGCAGTTAGGACAGACACTGTTTTGCAGTGCTTCTTTTACTCTACAGCTTACGATGATAGTCTAGTACTTGTTTTATTCTGTCCTCCAGTGGCTAGCAAAATACCGACACAGAGCATGTTATGTTTCCTTCTTTCTAGACGGGACAGCGTGCCTTCTGTCAGCCTGAATATGCATGAGCAGGACCAGAAGATGAGGGAATCAGAAGACTTTAATGCACACCATCTACTGCAACAACACTTGTATAAGGGCAGGAAACAGGTAATGTTAAAGACAATTAATGGGATTTCCTGTACCCAAATTAAGCCTAGTCCTAAATCTCGACATCCCATAAACTCCAACACGTAAGGAATTTGGTATCGACTTCCTGGTTGAGAAGGCAGCTTGTCAAATACCAGAATGGCATCAGATGTGCTTTAGAGGAAAATATTTTGGGGCATTCTTGAGTTTCCTAAGAATTGCTTGGATGATGCATGACTTGGATTTCACTGTGGAAATTAAGGATGAAAATGGGGTAAACATAAAAAACTGCTTTTAGTCTAGAATAAGTCTTATATGTATTTCACATAAACCCTGTTTTAGGTTTCAACACCCAGAAAAACCACAGCTCCGCTCAGTGACCCACTTTCAATTATTCAAAAAGCACTTTTTCTATACCTGGATTACAGCTTTCTTTGGCATTGAAATGTAAGCAAGCAAGTTTATTTATATAGCACAATTCATACATAGAAGCAATTCAATGTGCTTTACAGTGAAAATAGAAATAATGCAATAAAATCAGAAACAGTTTACACAGAGGTTATTCCTCTGATAGCACCAGAACTTGCATTACAATTGGTAAAATATAGTAGGATGTACATTTAATAACACAATAAATTATGAAGGGAAATATAAAAACAGCATAAAAAATAAAACATAGGATAATAGAATTGAGATAAAATATAAAACAGAAAGCTAGAAGAACTATAACACAGAATAATAAAATAGAAATAGAATATAAAACAAAGGAAGCTAGAAAAACTGTAATACTAAACAGTGCTTTTATAAAAACAGGCTCACAGTGGGGTTGCGTTTGAGAGCTCAGTCATAGGCACGTGAAAAGAGTAGTGTTTTTAGCCTGGATTTAAAAATGGACACATTTGGTGAACATCTAAGATCTTCTGGTAGTTTATTCCAGTTGTGTACAGCATAACTGCTAAACGCAGCTTCTCCATGTTTAGTTTGGACTCTGGGCTCTACTAGCTGACCTGAGTTCCTGGATCTTAGAGCCCTACTCGGTTTATATTCTAACATATCAGAAATGTATTTGGGTCCTAAACCATTCAGAGATTTATAAACTAAAAGCACCACTTTAAAGTCTATTCTGTAACTGACCGGAAGCCAATGCAAAGATTTAAGAACCTAAGCTTGACCCAGAGACTTTGTAAGGCCTACATTAGAGACAATTCCTCAGAACAAGCCCATAAAAGCCCACAAGATTGTGCCACCAGCTAATACTAATACATGACAGGTTACAGAAATGAATGTAGACATTGGAGAAAGCTAACCCACAGGTTTGCTGAGCCACCCCTTGTTTTCGGAAAGCTACACATACTTATTTATTAGTCTAAAGATTAATGATGGAATTGTCATTTTATAAAGTATGTGAAGGAAGGAACCGCATTGATTAGGTTAAAAAGTAAAACATACTGTATACAGTAGGATTCTTTGATTTGGTACCCCTATAGCAAAAGTGCAAAAAACCCAGACCCTGTCACGTCCCCGCCTCCGAGATCTCCGCGGAGGCGGGTCCTCGTCTCCCTAGGCTGACATCGCTGTACCTGATTCCTATCACCTGCTCCCGCACCTGTCCCCAAACACAATTCACACACACCTGACACCCCTTACCTCATCCCTGCCAGTATTTCTGAGGAGCCCTGACGAGTCACCCGTGTTGGATCAATGGTCAATGTTTGCATGCCATCTCTAGCAATTTGCAAATCTACGTTCCGATTTCCTGTGTACCAACCGACCAACCTCCTGCCTGTCCCTGACGATTCTGCCTGCTCCCTGCCTGTACGTCTGCAATTAGCCCGAGTACCGACCTCCTGCCTGTCCCTGATTACTCTGCCCCGCTACCTGCCTGGGCCGTTGCCGTCAGCTCGTGAATCGACCCAGTGCTTGTCCCTGACTACTCTGCCTGCCACTGTCCCTCACTCTTCCAGTACACGCTTGGGTCCCTACCTGTAACCGTGACAGACCCAGCATGTGATCTAATTCAATTTGGTCCATGGATGGCTTGAGTATAGCATAAAGTTAAATTGAAAATAGTTTGGAGGAGGTTGTAAAATCACTCCAGTCTGCCCTTCAATTTGAGCAATTAGAGAATGTGTATGGAGAAATCTTGCGGTCAGCTGCATCATCGGGAGGCCAGGATTCAAATCTGGGTCCCAGATTAGTCCATTGATCCCACAGGTGGTGAAATTGTCTGTCCAGATCTCTCAGGAATCAAGGTTTTCAATAACTTCTACCAAGGTAGATTGGGCAGAAACTGAAGTTTGGATAGAGTTTTTAAAGTCTCCTCTGTTTATACCTAGACAATATACTGCAGTGAACACTTATAGACAATGTGTCCTTTTTCATAAGAGCAGCAAGGGCAGATGTGTGGAAGAAAAGCCCTATTTTAATCATTTTTGCTCATGAAAGCATTAGTCATTACCTGATGTATGCTGGGGTAAATGTTAAGTGGAGTTGCTCTACAGGTTTAAAATCCCATGACGTAGTACTGGTCAGCCCAATTTAAAGATGTTGGTAAGTAGGCAGGGAGAAGGGACATTATCAAATGTATCCAAAGTCTGTTTAGTCATTTTGCACTACGCCTATTTGTGTAAACAACATGTCTTGGCTTAGCATATCTGGTGTGTCAGACTTAGTTGTCCACATTGCACTGCTCAAGTGCTGGCGTTTCATTTAGTGTTACCAAGATGCTTATGGGATAATAGTCAATAGTGTGCTTATGAAGCAGGGGTCCTAATTTGAATGTCTATATTGTGATGAAGTTGCCAAGCAAGCAGTGTGTCAACTTTTACATTAGCACTGCTAACTTAAGACAAGGTGCATTCTTTGTAATCTAGCTATGTTTTACATAGAGCTAGTTGTGTGAACGTGGCCAGATTGAGAATCAACTTTCGGTACCACTTTATTTGGCAGGATGGAAATAACGAGGTACTAAGTCGGTTATTTTCAGGAAACAACATAGAAACAGAGGAGACAACTAGGTGACAACATGGTAACTTCACATCAATAGTAACCATGTTTCTGTGGAAAATAGTAGGTAAATGCTAGGAAAGTTGTAGGGAAAAAGCTTTGTACCTGAGACGGCAACAGTAAATAAGGGCATGCTAGTTACCTATTTATCATTTGTTTATGCTGAAATAACAAGCAAACAAAGGAAAGTTCCATAAAACAATACAGAATGAAAACCACAACTAAAATGTCAGAATGTGTCAGGTACCCATCAACAGTTGATTTGTTGCACATTTAATTCCTGAAATTACTGTTTTTTCAGCACAACTCAATTATTCCCTTGTATTTAAAACACTGTTGTAAAAAACAACTGGTAAATTGCAAGGTATTAGGAAAAGCTTTGCTGTAGTTTGCAGGGGCAAATCTGGCCTTTACATTGCAACTACACGGAAAGAGGGAAGTTGAAACTATGTGGAAAGAAGGCTTATTTTGGTAAATTGCGTAGTAATACGAGGACAGCCATTTGAATTGCAACTATGCAAAGAAAATATGGAGTGTTCTGGACTCTAGTTCATTATTAGGTATTTCCCCTCCTGAAAACTAAATGTCACTGCTCTGAGCAATGGTATGTGCATACGTTTTGTTATACTGAAAAAGAAGAGTATGTTGGCATGGAGAAAACATGTCAGATTTTGTTGAGCTGAGAGATACAAGCAAGATCCATCTGGTTTGCAATACAGGTGCTGGTCTTATAATTAGAATATCATCAAAAAGTTGATTTATTTCAGTAATTCCATTCAAAAAGTGAAACTTTCATAATGTGTACAGTCATTCCGCACTGATATGTGTTCATTCCTTTTCATTTTGATGATTATAACTGACAACTAATGAAAACCCCAAAATCAGTATCTCAGAAAATTTGAATATTACTTAAGACCAATACAAAAAAAGGATTTTTTGAAAAGTTGACCAACTGAAAAGTTTGAACATGAAAAGTATGAGCATGTACAGCACTCAATACTTATTTGGGGCCCCTTTTGTCTGAATTACTGCGGCAATGCGGCGTGGCATGGAGTTGATCAGTCTGTGGCACTGCTCAGGTGTTATGAGAGCCCAGGTTGCTCTGATAGTGGCTTTCAGCTCTTCTGCATTGTTGGGTCTGGCATATCGCATCTTCCACTTTACAATACCCCATAGATTTTCTATAGGGTTAAGGTCAGGTGAGTTTGCTGGCCAATTAAGAACAGGGATACCATGGTCCTTAAACCAGGTACTGGTAGCTTTGTCACTGTGTGCAGGTGGCAAGTCCTGTTGGAAAATGAAATCTGCATCTCCATAAAGCTGGTCAGCAGCAGGAAACATGTAGTGCTCTAAAACTTCCTGGTAGATGGCTGCATTGACCTTCGACCTCAGAAAACACAGTGGACTAACACCAGCAGATGACATGGCACCCCAAACCATCACTTACTGGAAACTTTACACTGGACTTAAAGCAATGTGAATTATGTGCCTCTCCTCTCTTCCTCCAGACTCTGGGACCTTGATTTCCAAAGGAAATGCAAAATTTACTTTCATCAGAGAACATAACTTTGGACAACTCCGCAGCAGTCGTCCTTTTTGTCTTTAGCCCAGGCGAGATGCTTCTGACGCTGTGTCTTTTTCATGAGTGGCTTGACACAAGGAATGCGACAGCTGAAAACCATGTCTTGCATACGTCTGTGCGTGGTGGTTCTTGAAGCACTGACTCCAGCTGCAGTCCACTCTTTGTGAATCTCCCCCACATTTTTGAATGTGTTTTGTTTCACAAACCTCTCCAGGGTGCGGTTATCCCTATTGCTTGTACAGTTTTTTCTACCACATCTTGTCCTTCCCTTCACCTCTCTATTAATGTGCTTGGACACAGAGCTCTGTGAACAGCCGGCCTCTTTAGCAATGACCTTCTGTGTCTTGCCCTCCTTGTGCAAGGTGTCAATGGTCGCCTTTTGGACAGCTGTCAAGTCAGCAGTCTTCCCCATGATTGTGAACTAGACTGAGAGACCATTTAAAGGCCTTTGCAGGTGTTTTGAGTTAATTAGCTGATTAGGGTGTGGCACCAGCTGTCTTCAATATTGAACAATATTCAAATTTTCTGAGATACTGATTTTGGGGTTTTCATTAGTTGTCAGTTATAATCATCAAACTTAAAAGGAACACTTGAAAACACTTGAACACTTGAAATATATCAGTATGTGTGGAATGACTGTATACATTATACAAGTATCACTTTTTGAATTTTATAGTCACATGGAAATATGTATCTGCTCTATGTTATTCATGTAGAGATGTTGTGGATTTGTTTTACATTTTGCTAAGTTGAGACATTGTGCATTTAGGGAAAAGTAAGCTCAACAACACATTTATTTTAAGTGTTTTTCTCTATTACAGTTTTACTCATTCTAGTGCAGCAAATGTTGAAGGCAATAAATCTTCCTTAAAAAAACAACAGTTTCTGTAACAAGTTTATCGGTCTGTCAAGCTCAAGAAAGGAGACTCTTATGCAAGGGCAGAATAGTAAAAAGACTATCAAATGTCACTGCATTCTCTGCAGCAAGGTTTCTATTTTACTCCTTCAAACACCAAGACAAAATGACAACATGCCAACGTAAAAGCACTACTACAAGGTTAAAGTGTTCACATTCATCAAAATCATCTGGACGTTCTAGCAAGTCAGCAGAGAATCTGGCTGCACTAGAAGCCCGTGCCAAAGCCAAAGCAGCAAAGGCAAGGGCATCATACGCACAGAGAGAAATTGAAATGAAAGTAAAAAGGGCCCAATTAAAGGTTGAGGAGACACATCTGGAAGCCACGATAGAAGCTCTCCAGCAAGAGAAAGAAGCAGGGGCTGCCATAGCTGAAGTGAACGTCTTAGAGACACAGTAGAAGACACAGACGATGTCAAAGGGTTACCCTAGAGTGACAGCCACAGTTAAGGCTCATATGACCATAAGGACTGAGAGGTACGTACAAGAAGGACTGAGAGGTACGCCAGCGACCAGCATGCCAGAAAGACACCCGGCCAAAAAAATTGTGTTGAGTCGCCTCCCTCAACCGAACACTTCCAGCCACACAACTCCTCTCTACATCATAGAAGGCTACTCGAAAGCTCTCAACAACAAATATAACCTCTCTCCTGTGCTTCCAATTACGCTGAAGCATCACCCAATCTAGGACACACCACAACCAATCTTAACAGGCACAAGAGGTGCAGGGCCTAACCCTTCTTACAGGCTACACACCCCACAGTCTACGCATCTTGACACAGACGATAACAGCTACAAAACCAGAATAGATCATCATTGTGAGTACCATAGAACCCATTCTGATAGGTCTGATGTCTTAGAGCTGGGAATGTTTCTAGCTCGTTGCGACTTTCTCACAGCTGGACTCACCAAGTTCAACGATAAACCAGAGAACAAGTCGACATTCTCTAATGTAATTGAAGGTCTCACTGCGTCATTTGTAGAAGACTGCGTGGGAAGATAAAAGAAACACAAGATGTCTGACCTACCTGTATATCACCTCAGCACTGACCCTCAATTCTCCTTTGTCGGGTTGGATGTATTTGGGCCATGGATGGTTTCAGCACGTCACACAAGGGGTGGATTGGCAAGCAGTAAGCGTCGGGCTGTGCTATTCACTTGTATGAGCAGAATATAGAGCTACCAGGTAAGTAAAGGGAATTGTTACAGGGGCATAGCTGTAGAATTCAGACCATTACTAGTGCCTACAATGTGAATGTTTGTGGAAAGAAGAATGAATATCCAAGGAACTGGTAGATACACTCGAAATACACATGTAATTAAAGGTTAACACAGTACAACTACACAGTGTTTTAAATACAGGAAAATTCAACAATTGAGTTTTGCTGAAATAACCGTAATGTCAGAAAATAAATTAAATACAGGAGTGCAACACATCAGCTGTTATTGGGTCATTGACACATTCTGATGTGGTAGTAGCGGTTTTCATTCTTTATTGTTTTGTGGAACATTCCTTAGTTTGCTTGTTATTTCAGCATAAACAAACGATAAATAGGTGACTAGCATGCTCTTACCCAGAGTTTTCTCTGGCTCAGAATGGTTCTTAGGGGGGTGACTACGCACAACAGTAAGCATGATCGGTCCTCATACAGTAAAGGCAATGAGTTACCTCATGATAGAAATTTATGAATGTTTTGCAACTGAGGCAGTCATTTGTAAAGGTCACATCCTCCTTCAGAGCATTTCAATCCTACTATTTTTATTAACTAAATAAAAGGCTATGACAAGGCCATGGTAGTCTATATGACTGGACGATTGGACCTAAAATCGATTAATTGGACATTTTACCTCAATTAATGAACAATTATTTAGATTTTAGTTTAGTTTTTTTGCTTTGTTTTATAATGTAAAGTTTACAATGTAACATTAAGAAAGGTGCTACATGATTTTTTTAATTGTTGTCATGGTACTTATTTAGCTTGAGGAAGTAAAACATTTATACAGATTTTTTTAAACACTTTAAACAAAGTGCATAACAAGACCATAAGCATAAAAACATCATACAAACATTAGACATCATTTATGACACATATAAACAAACACAGAAATAATGTAGCAGCCAGTCACCACCCAGACATCCCCAATTAGATTACTGAATATTAAAGCATTGGGTCTGTTATGCTGATGTGCACTTGATTGCAAGGTGCAACCGGTGTCCAAATCACTGCTCCCAGGTTCATCTATTGAGCTGGGCAGCTTTGACAGCATTAACGCCGTTGTCTGTCGTTATGGCCATGTCTGTCTCTTCCGTGAGTTCCCACACAGATATGGTCAAGATGGCAGTGTATCTTCTGTCAAGAGTTTTAACAAGGTGTTTATAAACTCACTGCGCTCGACTAGCTATGGGAGCCATATCCTCCACAATGTAGTAATAAATGGCATCAATAATTTCTCTCCATCTTGAATCATTTTCATAATGTGTAGCATTTGGAAATGTTTGTGTTATCGACACCTGCTTTGTGGAGGCACTTGTTGCTGGCCGCTTGTCAGCCTCTTTTTTAGCCATGCGCAGCTCATTATCGGTCAAGTGATTTTGCTGGTGACTACACAGGCGGTAGTATGTTTTTAAGCGGAAAGCATTAACAGTGAAAAGCAAAATAACCAACATGGGAAAATTACATTGGTTAGAGGATTTCACTAGCCTTTGGTTTATGTTCTGCTTGTTCAACAGCTGTTTGATAAATTGCTATTACACACATTTTGTCATGTCCTGGCTATGCCCCTAGCCATCTTTGCGCTGGCTGGGGTCATAGTCAGGACATGGCCAAAAGAGGTGGCTCTAGCCACCTCTATGTGCTTTGGTTTCCCCAATTGGAGGCAGGTGTTCGTTATTGCCTCCAATTGGGGAACCTATTTATGTTGAGTGTTTTACCACAGTGGTGTGGTTTATTTTG
>JACXGJ010009087.1:0-25154 GCA_016801105.1 Esox niger
TGATCTGTCTGGTCCTTGTCTCTGTTGATGAGTGTATTTAGTTCACCTGTGTTTTGCCCCCACCTGTTTCTGTCCTGCTCGTTAGTCTGTGTATTTAGTTCAGTCAGTTTCTCCCTGTGTTTGTTGGGTCATTGTATTGTCATTTCATGTCGCTGTTGTGTTTTGCTCCTGCTCCTGCTCCTGCTCCTGCTCCTGCTCCCGCTCCCTTTGCCTGGTTTAAGTTTTGTTGTTTTTGTAGTGCACGGCACTCAGTTTTGTTTTCCTTTTAGTTTTATTAAAGTCCTCCCTTGAACCCCTGCATCTGCCTCCATCTCCCTTTTTGGATTTTGTTGGATTCCACGCCCCACGTTCGTGACAGTTATACTGTTTATATTAAACTTAAATAAACATACGTTATAGAATGTCTCCACCACTTTTCAAAATGTTCACCTTTAGTTGACTTATAGCCTGAAATAAAAACAACAATACCCAAGTGAAAGAAACCTGAAAAGTCTGAAAATGTATGTAAATTAACACCATAAAATACCCTGATTTCCCTGATTTCATGTGTTTTCATTTTAATAAAAGGTGAATAATTTGAAAGGCGGTGGTGACTATCTATGCTATGTACAGTATGTTGCTTTAACAGCTGAAAGAAATGGCCCTAACAAGGTGTGGAATTATAGTATGAATGTACTCTTTGTTATACGTTTTACATCCGTTTGTATCAGTTCACAGGAAGTCACAATACTGTGTTGTGGAATTCTGAGGAGCCATGTCTATAATATTGGGTTTTAACCAGAGGTATGGCTGAGATAGATCAATAACATATACTATCAGGCAACTTTGCTGTGGTGCTTTTAACTAATAACAGTTTCCATTTGTCCGTTGACTTGTTCCAAGTGATATTTCCTTAACATCAAAACACAATCCGGCAGGATTCCGGAAGTGGAACTGCACCACAGCACTCAGACACTGCCCAAATAAGTCAATCCCTCAAAACTCAGTGCTCCAAAGAGGAGATAAGCCAAAGAAAGGCCAACAATTACATTGAAGGATCTACATAGTGTAGTGGCTGGGAGTGGAGTAATGGTGGACCAGTCTCCCACATCAAAGCAAACGTACTACGTGAAAGCATTTCTCAAACCTGCTGTGATGTTGGAAAATGTTTTGTGGTCAGATCAAGGTTGTTTGATCAAAACTCACATTTTTATGTGTGGCAAAAACACCGGCCATTCCTCAAGATCTACCATCCCTACTGTGTAAAATTTGCAAATGTCTAAATCTCTTCCAGTGAAGTTAATATCAGTGTGGACCACCTGAGACTATCTGGTCAAAAAGCGCAACACTTTGCTGCAGATTAAACATTTACTTGCGTCAATTATCCAAAAATGCAGTTACACCAATTAAAAAGAAAATGTATTAAGTAGATGAATAATAAACAAGAAATAAATGCATAACGATATTAATAACAGAGTACCAATGCTGAGTCAATGTGCGTGGGTACTGGGTCATTTAAGTTTATTTACAAATAGGTGATAAATGCTTTCGGACGCAGCATGCTGAATGTGAAAGTACGTGTGCGCGTGTGTGTGTGTGCGTGTGTGTGTGTGTGTGTGTGTGTGTGTTGTCAGTACAAAGGATAGCTGGGTACCCACTGAATAAATATTAAACAGTCCTTTTGCCTTGGGGGTAGAAGCTGTACTGGATTCTGTCGGTTGCTGGCTTGAGACACTGGTAACATACGCCCTTCATGCCATGCCATATTATACAGAATATTGCTTGGATGCCTGGGGTCACTGGCTGTTTTTAGGGCCTTCTCATACCGGCTGGTGTGTGTTCTGCAGGTCTTACATGGTGGGACCCTTGGCCCTGTGAATTAATGTGGCCATTTGCCATATAGAGAAGAGATGCACCCTGTCAAGATGCTCAGTATGGTGCGGCAGCAGAACTTTTTAAGCATCTGAGGGCACATGACAACTCTGTTTCAGCCACATAAGGGGGGACCAGCGTGTGACATATATTCACATCTCTGTCTGTGGGCCATAATCGTTTACCAGTGATGTGGACCGCTAGGAACTGGGCGGTCTCTGTATCTGCTCCACTTCAGCCCCTTAGATGTGGATGGTGGTGTTCTCGTCCTTGTGTATCCGGTTGTATATGATCAGCACCACAGCTCCAAGTCCCTGACCTCCACCCTCACATCAGTTTTGATCACTGATCATCATGTGGTTGAACAAAGCGCACAGGAGGTACCTAAACAACAAAGCACAGAGAATACATTTGTTATGTGATATCCATGAACAACATTTAAGCAACCGGAAGTCAGGGGAGAGCCATCTTTATTCAGAATGAGACGTTGATGTTAACAGTCCATAGTTCTTTCATTTCTCTCTCTCCAATGAATACAGAAAGAACACAATACTTATACCAGAATACAAGGGAGGCGGCCAATGGTCAAAACCAGCCATTACACAGTCAAATACCCTCCAATAAGAAAGGTTTATCTTACATACAAACCATTGTATGGTATGTTCCAGCATATGGTCAATGGTCCTATCCACCAAGCCTGTGACAGTCACATGGGCAACTCCTAGCAGAGGAGGTATGGACAAAATTTGTGGGGCCCATTAGTTTCAGGCAACACGTCCTATCGATACTCCTTTGCTCAGAGTTAGTTAGTACATCTGTGTTGTGTTAAGTTTCTCAAGCCTACTTTCTCTCAAATGTATCAGCTATTTATTAAGGGAAATTGCTAGGGTATGTTGTAATATTTAATTAAATCCAGGGTCAAGAGAAGGTTTCTTTTCATTAACAAGAATATTCTAATTATTTTCAAAATATCTGCTAACAAGGCAAAGCCGTTTGAAATTATTTTATTGTTTCGCTTTATTGGACAGGAGAGTGATGAAAGATATAGGAAGGCCACAAAGAAATATTTCTTAAAGGAGATATTTGAACTTTGAGACCTCTGGCATTCATGGTGGAATTGTAGAAACACTATTCTATACAGTTCTAGCAGCTAATTATAAAACAGCTAGCATGGCTATTCAGCTAATTTTGTTAATGTGTGGTTTTGAATTTTTGATTTTTACTGCCTATTCTGCACTTGGTAAATCTATAAGCACATTTTATATGTCTTACGTGTCAAGGAGATCTTTGGCAGCTTGCTTTTCAGTTCTAGATCAGCCTCTGTATTCCTCAATTTCTCTGAAGCAATCTATATACAGTGGGAATTAGATACACTGCTGATATTGCAGGTTTTCCTACTTACTTAAAGTATGTAGAGGTCTGCAAAGTTTACCATAGGTACACTTCAATTGTGAGAGACGGAATCTAAAACAAAAATCCAAAGAAAATCACATTGTATGATTTTTTTATAATTAAATTGCATTTTATTGCATGACAAGTATTAAATCACCTACCAACCAGTAAGAATTCCGGCTCTCACAGACCTGTTAGTTTTTCTTTAAGAAGGCTGTCATGTAGATCTGAGGGATCAGCCCAGAACTACACGGCAGGACCTGGTCAATGACCTGAAGAGAGCTAGGACCACAGTCTCACAGAAATTAAAATCCTGCAGCGCACGCAAGGTCCCCCTGCTCAAGCCAGCGCATGACCAGGCCCGTCTGAAGTTTGCCAGTGACCATCTGGATGATCCAGAGGAGGAATGGAAGAAGGTCACGTGGTCTGATGAGACCAAAATAGAGCTTTTTGGTCTAAACTCAAATCGCAGTGTTTGAAGGAAGAAGGATGAGTACAACCCCAAGAACACCATCCCAACTGTGAAGCATGGAGGTGGAAACATCATTCTTGGGGGAATTGAGGGGAGGATGGTGATCTTGGGGTTGTACTCATTCTTCTTCCTTCCAACACAGCGAGTGGAGGGGAGATTGGATGGGGCCATGTATCGCGAGATCTTGGCCAACCACCTCCTTCCCTCAGTAAGAGCATTGAAGCATTGAAGATGACAACGACCCGAAACACACTGCCAGGGCAACTAAGGAGTGGCTCCATTCGAAGCATTTCAAGGTCCTGGAGTGGCCTAGCCAGTCTCCAGACCTGGACCCAATAGATAATCTTTAGAGGGAGCTGAAATTCCATATTGCCCAGCGACAGCCCTGAAACCTGAAGGATCTGTAGAAGGTCTGTATGGAGGAGTGGGCCAAAATCCCTGCTGCAGTGTGTGCAAACCTGGTCAGGAACTACAGGAAATGTATGATCTCTGTAATTGCAAACAAAAGTTTCTATACCAAATATTACGTTCTGCTTTTCTGATGTATCAGCTACTTATGTCATGCAATAAAATGCAAATTAATTATTTAACTTTTCTTCAGAGCTTTACACCATTTTATTTGAATAATGTTGATGTGAACCACCACCTGCCTTTCATAGCATTTTATGGTTACAAATGTACGGTGAGTGCAACTGGGCAATATTCATGTAGCCAGATTGTGTTAGCATTCTCAGGCAAAGGGACTATCATGGTCTGCTTATTGATTATCTGTTGGTAATAAGGACAGGATCAGGAAGATGTTTAAAACATTTGTGAAGTCACCTGCCAGCTGGTCTCTGTGTACCCATGCTGATGTTCCAGCTGCCCCCTGGCCTCGCAAATCTGTTAAGGAGTGCAAGACAACAAAATAGAAATTGAAACAACATTATGCAAAATGTCCATAGTTTGGCAATACAAATTAGGACTACAAATAACACTAGAACGGCCAGGCCTTTTTTACCTCCTATAACCGAATGCCGTTTGGCCTCATCAGCATATGAATCGTCCCTATTAGCATGGACATTCTCCTCCGCAAAATGTCCATCCAGCCAGAGGATCAGTTCATCTACTAGGTCATCATCAAACTATATAGAAGTCAAAAGAATTGTCTGTTTTAAATGGTAAATTAATAAAAAATCATACAATAGATCTACTATAAAATAATACATAGAAAAAGAAGAGGTCCAAAATGATTTCAATGCAAATGCATAGCTCTAGTCTTATAGATTATTGGCAAACATGGGATGTGATATCAATTGATGTCCCCTTCTCCTGTCCCGAAATACATTGAGGGAAGTATAACAAATGGACCTGGAGGACAGTTTTCCAACAAGCTGCTGGGCTATTTTTTAGAGACGTCATAAAGTGTTATAATCAATCTTTTATAAAGAGTGTATGCTATTTTGAGTAGGTATGCAGAGTGGACTGACATAGATTTAATGGGATTTGGGGTCATATTCAACATAACATTTAAAAAAGAAAATCTACATTGTAAAACAAATGTTTTTATCATAAGCAGCCTAATAACCTCTTATGTTTTTCAAATACAAATATATATATATTGTTAATATCAATAACAGATTTGTATATTCATAAACCAAAATATTTTACCAATTTAATTGTTGCCCACATATTCATGTCTGGAGAGTTTATGGTATATTCCCAGTCATTTCAAAGGGGAAAGAGAGTGTAGTTGGTGAGGAGTTTACTGATCAATTTATTACTAGTGATTTTTCATTACACCTCAGGCAAGTAGCTTAAGAGCTAATCACTCTACTGATCCTGCAGAAATGTAATTTTTTGGGAGAAAAATAAATAGAAACTTGACAAAGAGGGAGTGGTAGGAGCTACGCATTCAGATTTCCTAATAGGGCATTTAATAGTAAAGAATTACTACTAAAATAGTTTGACTCTCTGATATAGCATAATAAAATGTCTCATGCAATGCTTTGAAATGTATAGTTTCATATCTGTCAGAATAAAAGTTGTCAAAATAAATATGTATCACTGTTTGGCAACTGAGGTGTGGGATCCACATGTGATCCATCACAAGGCTTTTGACTTTTTAGCATATATCATAACTCATTTCACTTTGAAATGTTCTTGTTTTATATCCACTAAATAACATAACATTTATCAGAAATACAGTGTGGACATTCTAAATGTTGGAAATGCCAATTGTAGCTGTAAACGTCTTTTAATGGAAATTTAATGGAATATCTTCATAGGCGTACAGTGGCCCATTATCAGCAACCATCACTCCTGTGTACCAATGGCGCGTTGTGTTTGCTCATCCAAGTTTATCATTTTTATAGGCTAATTGTTAGCACAGCTGAAATCTGTTGTAATGAAAAAAGAAGCAATAAAACTGGCCATCTTTAGACTAGCTGAGTATCTGGAGCATAAGCAATCGTGGGTTCGGTTACAGGCTTAAAATGTCCTGAATCAAATAACTTTCTCCTGAAACTCGTCAGTCTGTGCATGTTCTGAGTAATGAAGGGTATTCCAAGTGAGAATTTGCCAAAAAACTGAAGATCTTGTACAATGCTGTATACTTCTCCCTTCAAATAACAGCGCAATCATGCTTCAATCAGAATAGTTGCCCCGGTGCACAACTGAACAAGAGGAAAAATACATTAGAGGTTCTAGTTTGAGAAACAGACACCTCACAGGATCTAAACTGGCAGCTTCATTAAATAGTTCCTGCAAAACACCAGTCCCAACTACAAAATTGAAGAGGCAGCTCCGGGATGCAGACCTTTTAGGCAGAGTTGCAAAGAAAAAGCCATATCTTAGACTGGACAATATCAAGAAAAGATTAAGATGGACAAAGGAAAACAGACACTTAACAGAGGTAGATTTGAAAAACGTTTTATGGACAGGCAAATTCAAGTTTGAGGGGTTTGGATCACAAAGAGGAACATTCGTGAGATGCAAAAATGCTTTTGGAGTTCTTGATGCCATTTGTCAGGCATGGTGGAGTTGATGTGATGGTCCGAGGGTGCTTTGGTGGTGGTGAATTGGGAGAAGTGTACAGCATAAAAGAGATCTTGAAGAGGGGAGGCTTTCATTTCAATTTGCAACGCCATGACATACCCTGTGGATGGCGCTTGGAATGAATTTCCTCTAACAAGAGGAAAATGACCCAAATCACAGCTCCAAAGCATGCAATTACTATTTAGGGAAAAAGCAGTCAGCTGGTATTCTGTCTATAATGGAGTGGCCAGCACAGTTACCGGATATCAACCCTATTGAGCTGTAGTGAGAGCAGCTTGACCGTATAGTACACAAGAAGTGGCATCATGCCATTCCGACTTGTAGGAGGTACTTCAGGAAGCATGGGGTGGAATCTCTTCAGATTTCCTCAACAAATTGACATCAGGAAGGCCAAAGGTGTTCAAGGCTGAAATTGCTGCAAATGGAAGATTCTTTGACGAAAGCAAAGTTTGAGGGGACACAATTATTATTTCAATAAAAAACAATATTTCTTACATTCTCAATTATTATATTTCCTATTCAATCTAATTTCTCAAAAGTTCTCAAAACTAAATCCCTACATTAGCTAACATCCAAACCAACAATATTTATAACTGGGACGCTAGACTACATTCAACGCGTTAAATTAGAAGGGATTACTGAAGATGACTAGTTATACAGTAATGAAAACAAAGACTGCAACCACTCCATGGGTGGTTCCACAACGCTATTTTAACTACACTTTCTGAATCGAAATTGAAAGGAATGTGTTTGTTGCCAGTTTGTGCATTGCAATATAACCAAAAACAGTTCTACTTTGGGCTTACTTTTATGTAGCTACTGAAACTTGAAGCCAGCAAAGGTTTAGTCAGGCTGTACAGTACCTATAATGAAAACAATTACTCTAATTACTCCCTGGCTGGTTTGTGTCTTCAGAAAACAATGACAGATGAATAGCCAACCATTAAAACATAGCTAGTGAAGCTTGTAGCCTACAATGTTTTAGTCAATCCTGAACAAATCCTAAGCTTTATTTGTTTTGTCCGTGGCGAGGATGGAACCCCAGTTGCTTACGTGGAAGTCTGTGTCTCTAACCACTTTGCTATTTAACAATGGATAGTTAGTCAGTCACTTGCTCAGTAAGAGACATTCACTCTTCTTGGCCAGCTCCACTCACACGGTCCGGCAAAAACCATGCATATCCACTTCCACTGTAGTGAATCAGCTCAGAGACACACGTTTTGTTTCTATTTCACACGATTAATGTGAGTCACTTAAACAGACATTGTGTCTAGTAAGTCCACACAAAGATGTGTTAATTCTTTCACTTAACACTCTGACAATTAACTTTTGTTAGAACAACAAGAGATTGAGGATGGGCAATTTGAAATGACCAACATTGTGTTAATACAACAGTTTCATGTGTTAAACTATTTACCTTAAATCTGTAAGCATACAAATGATCATAGAGAGACAAATACATGTATTTATATTTGTTAATGATTCATTCAAGTTATTAAAATAAGTTACATTTTTACAATGACTACAGTGCAATATGAAAATGTGCTTAAGCATATAATAAAACACTAAACACACAAAACAGCTTTAAATGACATTGAAATTACATTCTGTATTATACATCTGCCATTTAGTGATTTCTTTACATTAAAATTCCATGGTCCCGCAAAAATATATTTGCATATTTGTGATAAACAGCACAATAAAAACATGGATTTATGACAGTGATAAAACACAATTTAGTGCAGACATTACATCAGAATAAGATTTTTCTAGCATGCTTAGAAACATTTCCATGATATTATAAACGTAAATGGCATGCAAATCTTTTTCAGTTTAGTCTGAAACAAAATAAATGATGCAATAATGGATACCCTTAAATGTGGTTGTAGTTAGTATTTAGGCCAAATAACCTATTCACACGACCTACAGTTGTTTGCTAATAAAATTTGGCAGGGCAAGGTCTTAAACCCACAACCTTTATTTCTCCTTCTGGGTGAACTATCCACTGCTCCAAATAGAGATATCCCATTTGAATGGACGAGTAGTGGCTTTATTATTGTACACCCCTACCAAACAAGAGAGCTTTTTCTCACACTTCTCTAGACTTTGTCTCTCACAGTAACACTCCTCTCTGATGGCCATCCTGGCCTATCTCACATCAGGCACCCATGTAGTGTTTGACGAGGCAGAGTCTCAAACACATGACTTTTGGCTCTGCAGCCAGGTGCAGTACTCATTTTTAAACCCTGCCCCGCCAAACACGCCACTGTCTCTGTGGTTTGTTACAAGGGGCAGTACAGAATCTATTCTGTATGTTTGGCTGAGCAGACCAACACTGTGAGCTACATAGATAGTGCTGTTCAAGGAACGGTCACCTTTGTCAAGGGTTAACCCTTGATTATTATTCATCTGCTTTTTTCAAGTACCCCACACTAACAGTATGTGCATTTGGCAGTAGAAATATAACCCCTTTTCCAAGAATTTTGGGATGTTGGGTAAAATGCAAATAAAAAAGAATGCAATGATGTGCAAATCCTTTATCCCTGTATTTAACAGAAAATAGTACAAATACATCATATCAAATGTTGAAACTGAGAATTGTTATTGTTTTGGGAAAATACATGCCCACTTTCAATATGATGCCAGCAATATGTTTCAGAAAAGTTGGGACATGTGTATGTTTACCACTGTGTTGCATCACCTTTTCTTTTTTATAATACTCTGCAAGCATTTGGGACCTATGGAGAACAATAGTTCTGAAAGTGAAATGTACTTCCATTCTGGTATAGGATTTCAGCTGTTCAACAGTTCAGGGTCTCCTTTGTCGTATATTTAGTTTCAAAATGCACCAAATGTTTTCAATGGGTTACAGGTCTGGACTGCAGGAACGCTAGTTTAGCACCCAGACTCTTTCTATGGAGCCATGCTGTTATGTGCAGAATGTGGTTTTGCATTGTCCTGCTGAAATAATCAAGGCCTTCCCTTGGGTGGCAGCATATGTTGCTCCAAAACCTATATATATTGTTCAACATTAATTGTGGATAAACAGATAAGTAAGTCACCCAGGCCATGTGCACTAATGCACCCCCATACCATCAGGCATGCTAGCTTTTGAAGTGTGTGCTGATAAGATGCCGGATAATCCCTCTCTCCTTTTAGTCCGAAAGACGCGGTGTCCACGATTCCCCAAAAATATTTCAAATATTGATTTGTCAGACCACAGGACAGTTTTCCAGTTCGCTTCAGTCCATCTTGAATTAGCTAAGGCTCAGAGTTGTAAACAGCATTTCTGGATCTTGTTTATACAGTGAGGGAATAAAGTATTCGATTCCCTGCTGATTTTGTACGTTTGACCATGCACTAAAATGTCTTTGAACAGTCAGAGACAGAATAACAACAAAAAATCCACAAAAAAATCCCCTCTCAATAAGAAAGATTTCTGACTCCCAGTTGCTTTTATGCAGTTAACGAGCTGAGATTCTTTCCAATTCTCCAATACTCCAATTCTCAGGTTGTTACCTGTATAAAAGACACCTGTCCACAGAAGCAATCAATCAATCAGATACCAAACTCTCCACCCTTGCCAAGACCAAAGAGCTGTCCAAGGATGCCAGGGACAAGATTGTAGACCTACACATGGCTGGAAAGGGCTACAAGACCATCACCAAGCAGCTAGGTGAGTAGGTGACTACAGTTGGTGTGATTATTCGCAAATGGAAGAAAGACAAAAGAACTGGCAATATCCCTGGGTCTGGGGCTCCATGCTAGATCTCACCTCGTGGAGCTGCAATGATCATGAGAAGAGAACGGTCAGGAATCAGCCCAAAACTACACGGGAGGATCTCAAAGAAGCTGGGACCATAGTCACCAAGAAAACAATGGGTAAAACACTACGCCGTAACGGACTGAAATCCTGCAGCGCCCATAAGGTCCCCCTGTTCAAGAAAGCACATGTACAGGCCCATCTGAAGTTTCCCAATGAACACCTGAATGAATTAGAGGAGGACTGGGTGAAAGTCTTATGGTCAGATAAGACCAATTTTCAAGCACTTTGGCATCAACTGAACTCCTTGTGTTTGGAGGAGGAGGAATGCTGCCCATGACCTGAAGAACACCATCCTCAGTGTCACACATGGAGGTGGAAATATTATGATTTGGGGGGTTTTCTGCTAAGGGGACAGGACAATTTCACTGCATCTAAGGAACGATGGATGGGGCCATGTACCGTCAAATCTTGGGTGAGAACCTCCTTTCCTCATCCAGGGCATTGAAAATGGGTCATGGATGGATATTCCAGCATGACAATGACCCAAAACACATGGCCAAGGCAACAAAGGAGTGGTTCAAGAAGCAAATTAAGGTTCTGGAGTGGCCTAGCCAGTCTCCAGACCTTAATCCCATATAAAATCTCTGGAGAGCTGAAGGTTGGAGTTGCCAAACGTCAGGCTCAAAACCATAATGACTTGGAGAAGATATGCAAAGAGGAGTGATCACAAAATCCCTCCTGAGATGTGTGCAAACCTGGTGGCCAACTACAAGAAACGTCTGACCTTTGTGATTGCCAACAAGGATTTTGCCATCAAGTACCAAGTCATGTTTTGCAGAAGATCAAATACAGATTTCCCATATTAAAATCCAAATCAATTCATAAAATATGTGACATGTGTTTTTCTGGATTTTTTGCTTGTTATTCTGTCTCACAAGGTACAAATACACCTACCATTAAAATTATAGACAGATAATTGTTTTTCAATGGGCAAACGTACAAAATCAGCAGGGGATCAAATACTTCTTTCTCTCACTGTATATGGTCTCTTCTTTGCATGGTAAAGTTTCAACTTACATTTGTGGATGCAGCGACAAACTGTGTTCACAGACAATGGTTTTCAAAAGTATTCCTAAGCCCATTCAGTGATTTCCAGAACAGAATTGTGTCTGTTTTTAATGCAGTGTTGCCTGAGGGCTCAAAGATTACAGCCATCCAATATTGGTTTTCGGTCTGGTCCCTTGCATACAGAGATCTTATAATGTACTGTAGATGATGAGATCCCCAAGCTCTTTACAATTTTATGTTGAGAAAAGTTCTTCATAAATTGTCGCACTATTTGCCCACACAGTCTTTTACAGATTGGTGAACCCCTCCCCATCTCTGGAATCATCTTTTAATACTCAATCATGTTACTGACCTGTTGCCAATTGAATTAATTAGCTGTGTGATGTTCCACCTGGCCTTTTCCAGTCTTTTGTTGCCGCTTTCCCAATTAGTCAAAATTGTTGCTGTCATCAAATTCAAAGTGGGCATATATTTTTACTAAAACAATAAAATCTCAGTTTCAACATTGGATATGTTGTCTTGGTACTATTTTGTATTGAATATAGGGTATAAATGATTTGCACATCATTGCATTCTGTTTTTTATTGTATGCAGCATCCTAACTTCTTTGGAAAAGGGGTCGTACAATTCCTGTATCTGATGTGATTTTTTTAGACAAACCCCACGAGCTCGGATTGGATTGTGCTTTTCTTTGAATCTCATAAACCTTTGTTGATAGAGGTGCAAACAAAATACACAATATCTTGACCTCTTCATAAAGTGTCTGTGTGCTGACCTCCTGTTATTATTGTTACTATGATTATTATTGTATAATGATTTGGTATATTATGGTTTTCTTATATTTTACTCGCCAAGGGACTGAAGATAAAAACCGTTGGGTATGGTAAAATTCACTTTTGTATTGTGTATTTCTTCTTTTAAATACAGGATTTGTGTTTATTTAGTTGCATATGAGTATCGAGTAGCATGTGTCAAGACATAAGAAACAGTGCAAGCTCTTTTCTAGGCAGTCAGTTAATTTAATGAAACCGCCAGCCTAATATTTCTACTTCTCTATTTTGTTTTCTTTCTTGGGAAGGTTTGGGCTACTATACCTCCTCTCCTGACTGAGAAATTGGGCCTTCAGGCCTCGTCAGCCTGCTCCAGCACGTATCCATGGCAGGTCTCTGAGAGCCAGGGAGAACGTTGCAGCACGGCACCACTGTGGAATGACAATGGGATACAACTTGGATGTGGATGGGGATTACTAATGTACAATGTCTATCATCCATTCCAATAGCCTGATGATAACTGTATGGAAGACAGACAACATACTCTGGGGCTATGCTGCGGAGCGAGCAGGCCTTGGCTTGGACAGGAGCTTGCTAGAACTGAGTATCGCCACTTTAAATGTTCTACAGTTTGAACCGTTTTCTCTTATAGAATGTTAGTCATACAGTACTGTGCAGCTTCCATATCTAAATTTAAACAGTACCAGCACCCAAAATGAGTAACGGCACCTATTTCAGTGTAAGTTTAGCGCTGGGACTGAGGGAAGATGTTTCATACCCGTCTTGAAAGTTGACATGTTGAAAACACTAGCTATAAAATATAAAGCAGTCTCCAGTTATCAGAGCCAACTGTGAAATCTGACAAGACAAGAAGTCAATAATCTGTCATGTACTTACTGACAGCTTGAAAGAAAACAAACTTAACGTGACAAAAATGATTTATTATTTTGTATTCATACAGAAATATACTGGGGAAAAAGACGGAGATCAAACGATTGGTTAAATAACAATAAGTTAATAGTTTAGACGAAGGGTTGCTCTCAACGTGTATAGCCAGTTTGCCAGACAAAAAGTTTCCAGGAGTTTGTGGGTGTCTTAGTTCAACCTTCTTATACGGCTTTATTTGCTCAAAGACTTGGAGTTAGAGGGGTGAGGAACCAACCCAGGGGAGAGCACACGGGTCTTAATGATGTTACGTAACTTCCCGGCCCTGCACATCCTATGATGTAGCACCAGACCCAGATTTGGGGAGGATTTAGCCCTAATCCACAGATTTTGGGAGATTTGCAGGTAGACAGGCTGGAATTCTTATTTGATGGCTTTCTCTTCCAGGCTATGGCACCATGGCAGCGAAAGATATTACACCCTAAGACGAACACATATTTTATATTGTTGGGGGGGGGCTGGCATTTATTGCCCCAGGTTCAATGGAATAACAACAAAATGCTGAGGTTATACAAAAAGCATCGTGCAATCACGCCCAATGTCGTTCTGAATGCCCTTCATTGATCATATATGACACAATGCCAACATGATTCATAATCATACATCCAAACCCTCTTGGTGTTGACACCCTGAACTTTACTGACTAACAGAGACAAACAGCATCCCATCAACACTGGGCATCAATATTACTCAGAGTCAATTCTGTCTGAAATTCGCAGTCAGATGTTTTGACAGCAGCCTGGCTTAGAGCATCCTCACTAAACAGTTTCAAAAAGGGTTACATTTTCAGACATAGAAGATGCATAATTCATCCCGAAAGATGCGCCCACATCTTTCTCACGTGTACGTCTTCTTTGGAAGTAGATTGTTATGATGAATCCTTTTAATAGAAATGAAAACAGTGATTTGGAACATATCAAACCACTCGCTAAAACCGCTCTACTGACTTGTCGTGGTGTTAAACTTTGTTTATGCCTCGCTGAGACAGTTTTAATGGTCTTTATAGTATCCCTTGAATCACATGGGAAATGTGTTATTTTGAAGTAATTACTCATTAATATAGTAATTAGGGTTTCAGATTAGATTAATTAAGATTAGCCACATCCTGTTGGATGCAGTCATGCGGATAAAGGTGTGGTTGAGGATGCTGAAAATAGTCTCAACCAGTGGGGATGTGTACTTTCCGCTTTATGATTTCATGACTCACGCGTTTCTGCTCCTGTGAAAATGGATTCTCCCTTCCCGATAGGCTGTATTCATGCAATGAAATATGCAGACTATGCGTTGAGGGTGCTAACAGTTCATAACCACATAATGCTTTTTCAACAATCTCTGGAATTTTCACTGAAAGGTGTTTCTTTCACCTTTTTTCATATTTTCCACCCCTTGCGAAGGTGTTGCATTCTCTCAGTCGTGTGTCGTCAAAAAAAACATGCATCTTTGATATTTTTCAGGTATTTCTGTAACCCGAATACATCTCCCCCTCAGCGATGACGGAGGTGACAATGAGGAAGCCGACAGACTGCGTTTGGGAAAGCAAGACGACAATAATGGGGCAGGCACTTCACGTTGGGCCTGCCATGGAGAATAAAGTTCACCAGATCACAGTTCACTCTGGCCCTGCATGCAATCAGTCAGTGATAGCTAGGCCCCTGACTGTCTGTCTGTCTGTCTGTCTGCCTGTCTGTCAGGCGCTGACAGCTGCCTGAGCAGTTAAATGTGCAAGAGATCAGTGGTCGTCAGAGCACACCGTGTGACAGCCTTTAAATGAGGTCTTTAAATTAGTTCCATGGGTGGTAGAGCATTTGTGTTGAGTTCTTACACACACACACACACACATTTGTGCTCCCACAGACAAACACACACCCTACCTTGCATTCTCTTGACACCATCACCCAGACTCAGTGATTACGAAGCATTAGTGTCTCTCCTGGGTCACACAAGTCCTTGTCTGTCACCCGGGCCCTACTCCTCTTCCTCACTCTGAAGGAATGAAGGACACTGGGAGTTCTCAGAGCACATTTTACATCCATACTTCAATAGAAAAGGCTTGGCCTGCTGCTATAATATCATAGGTTTTACATCACCAGGAAATTGTTTTAAAAGTAACCCATCATAGCTTCGGTTAGCTTTCCTCACAGACAATTATGAAAGGCAATGATGGCAGAGATAAGATAAGACGACCAAGCAAAGCCTCTTGCATCTAACTAGTCAACAATACAATCTCTGAATGAATCCTCTATCATTAAGCCGCTTCAAATTTCCTTGAATTATAACTCCAAGTGGTCTCTATAATCTAGGATTACAGCTGGTGGAAAAAGAGGAAGAGGCAATCAATCTTCTTTAAGGGGTCTAATCCTTTATGAAATAGACTGGATTATTTCCTTGGGTTAGGCTTTTATGACCAGGCTTAATTCCCCAAGAGTTTCAGTAGCAATGCAGCCCTGCTCCCTCCAGCTCCTCGGCTCCTTCTTATTCTGCACCAGGGGAAGCTTGATTTATAGATATCATTTGACCCGTTAAGGCAACAGTCTGCCAAAAGTCCAAGATTAAGTGCCAATGTTGGGCTGACAGGGGTTCCTGCTGCTAATTTTACATGATCTATGGTGCTAATACTGTTTCAGTTTCCACTGCTGTTGTACATAGAGGGTCATCCAAGCACTGCCGCCACCTTCACTACTCACCATCAAACCATATTTACGGCCACGGTGGACATGCATTTTAAACCAGGTAGCCCAATAACAACGTCTTACACAAATGCTCTACCTTTCACTAATTGTTTATGCATTTTATGTCTATGCAAAGACAGTGTAAAAAATGCTACAGCTGGGCATGGATCATTAGCAAGATTTAGCCTTGACTCAAAGCACAAACAGGTCATATTTTAACAAAACCAAATCATTTTCAAAGGTTCCCTTTGTTTAGAATTGTATATGGCTGTAAAATGCGCATTAATACTTTGGAAAGCTGTTAAAAAACTACGAAATGTAACAAATTAATGCAATAAATACAAAATGTCAAATAAATGGGCAACCCATTAATAGGGATTGAGTGTGAAGGTCATTTTGTTACAGTTGTCTCATCCAGTTTGATACTGATATGTAACTCAATACTATAGTGTTGTCTTAATCAAAGCAACTCCCTGCTGGCTTGGGAGAGACCAAGATTGCAACATCCATACTCCGAAGCAGAAAGCACATTTCTGCAGATTTTTGTCTCACTGCACTTTCAACCAAAATATTAGCTGAGGACAAAGTTTCTCCAAACCAGATGTTGTTGGGTCAACACAGAGTGAACCTGGGTCACCATAACATAATGTTTATCCATTGCACATTCAAGTATGCATATTTGTAGCTCTGTTGGTGAGCAAGCACTTACAACACAAGAATTGTGGATTCGTTTCTCAGTGAGCTAGCGTACACAATCTTACGAAAATGTTTGCACTTACTACTGTAAGTGCCTCTCGATAAGAGCGTATGCTAAACGCAAATGTGCGTTATTGTCCTTGTGAGTGTGTATGCCTGTCTGTATGGACAGGATTAAGAAAGAAGTACGAGAGAGGGGCAAGGATGGAGGATGCAAAGTGGGGAATGAATGGAAGCAGCGTCTTAGAGTTGATGGTGCACACAAGGATGACATTAAGATGCATGGTGTGTCAGGGAATGGAGCCTCCTTCTGGTCAAACCCATCTGTTATTCTCCGCACTTCTAGCTCCTCATAATAACCTTCATGGCAGTGCTATATAACAAAAACCCTGATCATTAAACGGCTAGGCCAAATTACCTTTTACCGATTGAGACATTTTACTATTCATCTTATGTCTATACATATATACATATTAAGATGTTATTCTGTTACATATATTTGATATTTTCCTTTAAAGTAATTGTCAGTCAAAACATTTGTGGATGTTTGAAGGGTTAAACTCGGACCCAAAATCAATGATCAGTGAGATAAGCATTTCCACTGGGGAGCTCAACCGTGAGATGTAATCGAACGCACTGTTACCTTTTGCCTTCAATGAGATCCATCACAACAGGGATAATGAGAGATGTGATCGATTAAGTATAAATGCATGCATCTCAAGTGGAGTCTAGCAAAAATGTAAAATAGATTCAGCTTTTGGTTCTGGTTGTTTGTTTGAATGACATAATGGAACCCTTGTTGGTGTCATGAGGTGGAGAGTGACAGCTTCTAAGTCTAGGTCGAATAGGTACTGTGAGATCCAAAGCAGGCAATAGATTACAATCAATCCCATTTACTGTATATTTTAGACATGGTTCTGTTAGAATCTTTGGCACATTTAAGTTTATCTCTGATACACATAATAATCTCAGTTCTAGCTTGGTTTAACTTTCAAAACGATGCAAATTAAAAACTTTCCCTTACCAAAACAAAGAAAATGAAAGGGGCACAAGAAGTGTAGCACTGCATTCCAAGCAGCATAAGTCAATTTTTTCATGCTCTAAAAAATAAAGCAAAAAGAAACAACTGTGAGTTTTTTAACACAGTACTGTACATCACCTCAATTCACATGACAAGACTATTAACCAACTGAAATACTTGTTAGGCAAAACATCAAAAGAAGTTATAACTGTGAAAATGGGACTGGTGCCACATGATAATATGACCAAAGCCTCTTATTACATATTATACAGAGGGTCTTAATGATAGGGATCGTGAATGTTCAGGCATATTGGCAGATTGTATTTATATTTTAATTCAGGGTTTCAGAGATTAATAATGAAGTAATTTCCATAATGAAGCAAGGTTGTTGCTACATTACTCAAGCTTATATTTTTACCTCTTTCAAGTGAGATGAATTACATTATTTTTTCCTCAGACAGGTTAGTATACATATTCATAGTCAACTTTTTGGTTACCATTATTACTAACAACACAGTAACTAGTATAGTTGAAAACATATTACATGCTATGGTGGTTTGTTTATAATGAAAGTCACCAAACATTAGTTACATAGTGGAACAGTGCAAAAAGATGTTACACATGTAAAATGACATTCAGTAAGTGGGTGTAATTACAGATTCCTCCTGCAAATAGTTATAACAAAGCAAATACCATGTAGATACGACAGTTCTTAGCAGAGTTGAATAGCTATCTTTTCTAAATTAATGCGTTACATCTTACTAGTTTTCTGTTTGATTATGATGTTTCCAGTTCGTTTTGATTTCACAGTAGGCTACTGCCTCAAACACTTACATGAATACATTTCTCACTGGCTGATAGTCGCAGAATATAATGTCTGTTTAAGCAAAAGAAATTCAATGCAATCACAATTGTGTTACACATTCTGCATTTAGACATTTGTGAACAACCATTTACAATCACCAGCAGGCACCTAAAGCATGAGTAGTTTAATGGTGATCTGGGATTCACAGTTGGGATGAAATGCAAATTGACAAGATTTAGCTTTTCAAAACATGCAACACGTCTTTGTCCATGCACATGCATCCATGCGTGGTTTGTCTTTGAAAAGAAAACATTAATGGCACATTAACAGGCAGCAGATTATTTCTTTTTCATCCATTGATGGTTTCCATACAAAATCAATGCGAGTGATTTATCTGTGCACACTATAGATTACAGTAGAACAAGCTTTTCATCAATTTCAGTCTGGAGTGATTACATGGCAGTTGTTGATGCGTGAGCAGTTTTTAAGGAACTAATTAAACAAAATACAGATAATTGGAATCAAAGTGAGGTGTGCATACAAAACTGTATGTTTTATGTCTTGTCTCTGTTCATCATTTTTAAGCAAGAAATTAGCTAACAGTGTTTTAACACTATAAAATATTAATGACATTATACGAACAGTATCATTTTTCATGTATGTTGTAAAAATATAAATAGGACTATATTCACATTCTTTCCATCCCACTTTCGTCAACCACCTGTCCATAAAAACTATTCATTTTCTTTTCCCTCGCACATGCAGATTTTCTATCTATTCAACGATCAGGAACAATTATGCAACTCCAAAACGTTTCCAGTTTTCATTACAACTACACAAATACACAAACTACTCTAACTACTTTTGGTCTACAGTGTATTTTTAGCAGATCACCTGTCAACATGTTTGCATTTTCAAGTGCAATTCTGGCGGGAAACTCAGTAAAAAGCCAGTTTGACCTGATACAAATGCAACAAATGGACTTCAATCAAATTGTTTTGAAACGTTCCACTGTCCTCAACTCAAGCCACCACATGAAAAACTTTCACAAAGTGACTTAATTCTCAAGCATCAACTATTTTGATGAAATGGGGAATGGGACTGAGTAAGTTAATAAACAAATATATTATTTTAATGCAAGAAATCGCGGCAAATTAAATTCAGGATTTTAATCTGGAAGTACGATCAACAACTCACTTACATAAGGTATTGTGAAAATTACATGACCCTGGAAACTTATTAGTTGGCCCAGGTGTTTTTCTTGACCGCTTAACATGACCGGGAAATGCGTAACCATGAATGAAGCAAGGCCACAAAGACACATTGCTTTGGTAATTTTTGCCATAAGAGGGTCAAAGGATGTTTAACACGACTGCTTTGAAGAACAGAGAGGATTTTCTCCTGTGAGACATCTGAAGCATATTACATTGTGACGTGATTAGCACCCCGTCTCATTATAAATGCATGTTAGGACCTCTTTGAACCGCAGGATAAAACATGAGCACATTTATGGTAGTTCAAGGGGAAGGGATTACAAGTCTGGTCATAAATGGATGATTCTACAGAAGTGGTGTTAATAATTCTTGCCTATATAAAGTTTTTAAAGTCTCCCAATTTAAGACGTTTAATTTCGTAATTATTGTCTATATTATATCAACTCCAAGGCATTAGCAAAGATTGTTAAATTAGATTGATTAAAGTCTGTGTTCACACAATGAAGTCTATGAATGTACATGTTCCAAAAAACAATAATCTGACAGTTATCCTTTTTCATATACTATTAATAGGATAATTTGACAGAAAATCACATTATGGTGAAAAATGCCTTCACCTTGGATTGTGTAGCTCATGGCGTCCTATTCCTTAAAATCTGTCACATTTGCAGTGATGTTTTAATTTTACCCAGCTAAAATCGCCACTGGAATTTGTTTACTCCAATCTGACACTTCCTTGCGTTTGCATTTTGCCCAACTTCAATCTTGGTGGACGTAGTTTATACTGGGTACATGGCACATTCAGGCGTGCTTGCTGCATGTTCCTGTTAATGTTTTCACTGGAGGAAAACTACGTGGACAAGGAGTGGTGGGGAGTTACTTCAATATCTACGGATAATAGTGATTTGCTGTGAAGTGTGTCAGTCTTACAAAGAAAGGCACGTACACACAGAGGAATGGGACAATGTTATCAGGTTTTGATAGATAGCGGACTGCAGTTTTCTTTCTGTTAACAGTGCAATAGTGTACATGTCGCAGGTGTGACTAATTGCCAACTTGAAGTAAATTAGTAAAATGGGTCAAGTGATTCCAGAGAGGATATTTAAGCCTCTGTTGGTTTGTGTTCTAGGTGGCTGCTGAGAGAATGTAATGCTGTCATGACAGTGTGGTTCGGGTCATGTAGGAAGAGTTGGTGAGCACGCAGCAAAATTGATTAAAAAACAAGAAATGTGATCCTGTGTCCTGTACTGTAGTTTCATTAATGTTTTATGGAAGGGTTTTATCAAATGTTTATGTACACTTTTTTAACAAGGTTAAGATGAATTACCTATATATGCACCAGCCTTGTATGTAAACTGAAGACATTTGGGCTTAAGATCAAAAGATGAGTATGAGACAAGTGTTCAGAATTTCAGCTTTCATTTCCTGGTATTCACATCTAGATCTGTTAAACAACTCAGGACAGACCACCCTTTGTTTGAACCCACACATTTTTCAAGTCAGCAAAAGTATTGGAACATGTAACTGACAGATGTTTCTTGTTGCCCAGGTGTCCATAGAGTCCATACCACAAGATGCAAACCACTCATCAGCAGTAAAAATCATAAGGCCAGATTGAAATTTACAAAAAAGTACAGAGATGAGCCGCAAAAGTTCTGGAACACAATCTTATGGACTGATGAGACCAAGATTAATCTCTACCAAAGAGATGGATGGCCAAAGTGTGGAAGATAGGAAGGAACTGCTTATGAAGCATACAAGCTCATCTGTGAAGCATAGTGGAGGTAATGTCATGGCTTGGGCGTGCATGGCCCCTTCTGGAACAGGCTCATTAATATTGATTGATGATGTAACTGATGATGGTAGCAGGAAAATGAATTCATAAGTGTACAGAAACATTATGTCTGCCAATTTATGGAGAAATGTATTGAAACTAATCGGGAGGAAGTTTATCATGCAGCAGGACAATGACTCAAAGCACACTGCCAACAAAACAAAGGACTTCATCAGGGAAAAAAGTGAAAGGTTTTAGACTGGCCAAGTCAATAACCTGACCTTAACCCAACAGAGCATGCATTTCACCTCCTTAAGGGGAGACTGAAGGGAGAAACAGCTCGAAACAAACAATAACTGAAAGAAGCTGCGGTAAACGCCTGGAATAGCATCACAAATGAAGAATGCAACAGTTTGGTGATGTCGATTGGTCGCAGACTTGACACAGTTAGTGCAAGCAAAGGTTATGCCACCAAATATGAAATGTTTTTTACTTTAAGATTATTTGATCCATTACTTTTACTCACCTAAATATGCTGGGGTCTAATACAAACAGTGATATGTCCAAAGTTGATTAACATATCTAGATGTGAATACCAGGAAATTAAAGCAAAAATTCTGAACTTTTGTCTCATACTCATCTTTTGATCTTAAACCCAAATGTCTTCAGTGACCGCCCAAAAAAAATGCATTTATGCCTTGCCGTTCCAATACTTTTGGAGGGGAATGTAAGATCGTAACCTCCACAATTTTGTCAATCATGTAGTCAATCATTTATTTTATTAAAATGTTCTTGTGTCAATTATCAATTAATATATTTTGTATTATTTATTATTGTTAATGGCATACACATCATGTATTTTCCTGGTCTAAAATACCTTGGTCCTGTAGGTCTTGTGTATCTCAGTTGGTAGACCATGGCGCTTGCAATGCCAGAGGTTGTGGGTTTGATTCCAATGGGGGATCCAGTCGGAAATGCATTCACTCAGTACTGGGGTACATTGCTCTGGATCAGCTAAATTACAAAAATGTGAATGCTATTTTTGAGAATGCAGAAGGGTAATCCACACTTGTCTTGTGACAAATGTCATAACCCTCAGGTGTTTTTAAAAGGATGTAAGGATCTATGAGATCGAAGGAGGACCGTCACTCATAAGGGTTAGTCCTCGCCTTGTGTCTGCCAATATATCAGAAAATTGATGTCGCATGACAGGACTTGCCTAAATGCCATAAATGGAGAGGTCATGTTTGGCTCATCCCCTTTGCCTGAAACAGGGTTAGGGCAAGCACTATAGTACAAAGGATTGGGTTGACTCTGGGGACACGCCGTGTGTAGCTGAGACACACAGCCAAGACACTGTGGGAATGGCTTCGCTTTGAGTCTGAGAATGTCCTTAAGAGGCCTAGCCAGAGATCAGATTTGAATCAAATCGTATATCTCTGGCGAGACTATATGGCTGTGCAGTGATGTTCCCCATCAAACCTGGTAGTGAGAGAGGTTCTGTAGAAAAGAATGGGGAAACTGACCTGAACCAAATGCAGGTATGCCAAATGTATAGGGTCATACCTAAAAAGACACAAGGCTGTAATTGTTTCCAAGGTCCCAATTACTGCCAAGTACAGAGTAGTAAAACAAATTAAAAACTGAGTTTTTTTAATTAATACATTTTAGAATAAGGCCGTTACAACTAATTCTGGAAAAAGTGAAGGGATCTGAAAGATGTAATGTATATGTGTGGGTCTTCTTGCCCTTTCCTATGCTGTAATCCATAATCGACTCACCATGCTGCCATCCCTAACTGTGTTCTCAAACACTTCAGCCCAATGTCTGGTGGAACACTTCGACCAACTTGACCTTCATTAGCTAATATAAAAAATCCTGTGGTGATGGGCATTGGTTTAATTTGCTTAGTATACCAATCAATCAATCTCCCACCCCACATTACCTCCATTGTTTTGTGCACGCAGGCACCAATCGCTACCGTGGTAACATGCCAGTGGGACAGCTGTGTGAGAATACAGAGCAGCTGAGCTTGTCACAGTAGCACTGACTCGTGACACAACAAAGCAGTTCTTGTTTCATTACCACTTGATTTTTACGACACACAATTGTTCTAGGCTATTAGATGGTAAGATTACATGGCCAGCTCAAGCTAGAATAGATGTTATAGTGTGCCTGTTTAGATGATCAAACTTGCAACATCTCGCAGTATTGTGATGCACCAAATTCAAAAGATGACAAATACAACCACACTCCCATAGAACAATATGGTCCCTCCCAAAAGGCCAATTGCATATTAAGTGCTCCAGGCTTATATGCACAGTGCACAATAGCCTGGGGGGTGAGGTTAACAGTAACCTGACCTCCTTACGGTCTTATCCCCATTGATAAACATCACCATGATTATCCTTTGTGGGTTTTCAGGTTACTTGTATTAAAATCTGATCTTCTGCACAAGTTTTAAGCAGTGGGTTGTGAAGAAAATGTATCCACTACATCAGGGAGAGGCTCGCTGTAGAATGTAGGAAAGACCAGGCGGTTGTCTAAAACAATGCTTCTTAATTTGTTTTCTTGGAGACCGAAAGGGTTGGACATTGTCATTTTTAGGACTATGTAGTATTGGGAATAACAAACAGGTTTCCCCGCTTTGAAACCCCCGAGGACCCAGACTGAGCTATAGAGACTTATTAAAAACAGTTATAGCAAGTATCACACTAAGTGATCAGGTTATTGAGTACGCCTATCCGTTAAATTGACTGAGGTGGTGCAAAATGGCCGAAGACATGTAATAAATATTACAGTTCTACAAGGGAAATATTAACATATGGTGTTTGCAGGGTGCTGTGAGGAGGCTTTGATACACGGTGGATTGTTTTTTTTGTACATACATCTTTCCATCGTGTGAAAGGTTTATATGCTTGAATAGACCCAACAAAACGCAGGCAAGAGGATTTAGTGTCTGTATATTCTGTGAAAAACACAAACTATATGAGGCTTTCATGATTGGTCTTTTATGATAAGTCTTTCATCACTAATCTTTTTAATGGACAGTTTTTGTGTATATTTTGTATTACAAGTAGTTGTGTATGGTTTTTAGGACAAGTATTTGTGTATGGTTTGTATTACTAGTTGTTGTGTATGGTTTGTATTTCTAGTTGTTGTGTATGGTTTGTATTACTAGCTGTTGTGTATGGTTTGTATAACTAGGTGTTGTTTATGGTTTGTATTACTAGCTGTTGTGTATGGTTTGTATAACTAGTTGTTGTGTATGGTTTGTATTTCTAGATGTTGTGTATGGTTTGTATTACTAGCTGTTGTGTATGGTTTGTATAACTAGGTGTTGTGTATGGTTGGTAATAATAGTTGTTGTGTATGGTTTGTATAACTAGTTGTTGTGTATGGTTTGTATTACTAGTTGTTGTGTATGGTTTGTATTACTAGCTGTTGTGTATGGTTTGTATTACTAGTTGTTGTGTATGGTTTGTATTACTAGCTGTTGTGTATGGTTTGTATTACTAGTTGTTGTGTATGGTTTGTATTACTAGTTATTGTGTATGGTTTGTATTACTAGCTGTTGTGTATGGTTTGTATTACTAGTTATTGTGTATGGTTTGTATTACTAGCTGTTGTGTATGGTTTGTATTACTAGTTGTTGTGTATGGTTTGTATTACTAG